>ML822376.1:9110-31750 GCA_009831015.1 Picea engelmannii
ATGACTATAAATCTGCTTATATATATAATAGGATTTTATAATATAATGTAGTACTTAATGAAAGATGTGGTAGAATGGACTTTTAGTGTGTTTAAATGAATGGTTATATATATTATAATCATTGGAGTTTTAAAAAGAAATGTAAAAGGCTTATACTTGATATAGTATGTCTATTACTATAAAACGTTGTAATATATATATATATGAGGGCTTTCCTCTCATAGTACTTGGTATTAGCTTTCCTCTCATAGTACTTGATATAGTATGTCTATTACTATAAAACGTTGTAATATATATATATATGAGGGCTTTCCTCTAATATATATATATATATATGAGGGCTTTCCTCTCATAGTACTTGGTAGTACTTGGTATTAGTGTGTTTAAATGAATGGTTATATATATTATAATCATTGGAGTTTTAAAAAGAAATGTAGAAGGCTTATACTTGATATAGTATGTCTATTACTATAAAACGTTGTAATATATATATATATATATATATATATATATATATATATATATATATATATATATATATGAGGGCTTTCCTCTCATAGTACTTGGTATTAGCATGTTTAATATTCTTGTCATTGTTGTGATTGATGGATAACTGAACAAAAAGTATAGGCAATTTATATTTTAATATTATTGATTCCCTTAATATGTCCTTTAATGTAATAATTATAGCCATGTAGTTGATCAATGAAAGTATTACAATGATTGTTGAATGTTAAATTCTTCTAGTAATATGTCTTGATAATGGACTAGTTGTGGTCGTGGGATAGACTTATTGATTTATTGTTGTGCGTAATCTGTTAATATAATCGTTACGCCTTGAATTTTGACCTTGATGTAAGATTTATGTGGACTAAGAATTATGCATGTTTATTCATAAATCTTTAATCGTTGTTCTTATAAATTATAATGCTTTGTAATATTCGGAATGGATTGGTCTTAACTTGTAAAATAAAACTATATACTAAGGGGTGTTTCGTGGGAAATTTTTATTATGCTTCCTAATAAAGTTATTTTGTTCTTGTTCATTACATGTGAGAATTGTTTAAATGATTGTTTAATCGTAGTGAACTATTTTTGCGCTTTAAATTATAATAAGTGTGGTTATTGATTTAGTCTCGAATTTTGGAATAATATTGTGGTTAAGGGAATTAGATATCACCTTGTTCCTCAGAACAGTGGCCAATCCTGAGACTTTAAATGGTCAAAATCAATCGGATGAATTGCGGACTTGAGCGTTGATTATGTGTCTTGACGGTCCTAACCTTGCAGGTAGGTTGGGAGGGTAGAACTCTTGTTATTATTAAGCGATGAAATTATTCTATTCATTGTAGTGATGATGAATCTAATTGCTGCAGTGTTGTGATGTATATGATAATAGAATGTGTATTATTGAAGTATGTTAATATCATGTAGTACTTGTCTAATGATGTTTCAAAACAAAATTTACCACTAATTTACTCACTTACATTGATGTCGTAATAGAGGGGACGTTACAGGATGGAAACATGAGAAAAAAAATATTTGATGATGATAAAGCCTTAGAAACACATGCAGAAAAAGGAAAGAGTAAGAAGGAGGATCATTCCCATTTCCACAAGAAGTCACACAAATCTCACAAGGGCCAAAAGGACTACTCAAATATCAGATGCTACATTTTTCAGAAATTGGGACACATTGCAAGATTTTGTCCCAACTCGAAAGATAAGGTCAGAAAAGGAGAGTATAAGAGACATCACTCTCATGCCGCATAAGATAATGAACCAGATCAGAAGAGAGATAAAGGAGATGAGTTAATTGAATATTATGTTTTGATTTCATCTCTTACCGAATTAGTTACCCATGGAAGTGACACATTGCTCATTGATAGTGGTGCCTCCAAGCACATAACTAGATATAAGAACTCATTCTCAAATTTGATATAGAAGTATTGACCTCATAAGGTGAAACTAGGCAATGATTACAATCACCCCATCAAAGGAGTAGGAGAAGCAGCTTACAGATTAGATTATGGAAAGCCCATGAAGATGAAGGATGTGCTATGCGTTCCTGGATTGAAAAAGAACCTCCTTTCCATATCAGCACTAGATGGGAAAGGATTCAGAATTTCCTTTATGTATGGTGAAGTACTTATGTGGCTAAAAGGAAAAACCATTGACGATGGAGTCGTGATTGGTGTCCAAGAAGGAAACTTACACAAATTGAAGGGACACTCAGATTCAACACTTGCACATAATACATTGACTCTGTGTGAACTATGGCATGGGATATTCTGTCATCTACACTACAAGGCATTTTCGAACATAAGCAAGATGGTAACATGTTTACGAGAGATTCATGTAAACCATTAAGGCATTTGCAAGGGATGTGCACAAAGGAAGAACGTGAAGAACCCGTTTCCAAACAACAACAATAAAACAAAGGGAGCACTGGATATAGTACATTCATATGTATGTGTATCAATGTCAACAAACTCATTAAGACGGTATGTATACTATGTCTCATTCATTGATGATTACTCACGTAAAACCTAGATTTATTTCCTGAAAAATAAAAGTGATGTATTTAGCAAATTCAAAGATTTCAAAGCTCTTGTGGAAAATCTCTCTAAAAGAAAAATAAAGACTCTGAGGTCAGACAATGGAGGAGAATTCACATACGATGAATTCAATACATCCTCTAAGGAAGTTGGGATTAAGAGGGAGCTGTCTGCTCCCTACAATCCTCAGGAGAATGGTGTGGCAGAGAGAAATAATAGAACAATAATGGAAGCAATGAAAGCCATGATTCATGATCAAGACTTACTGATGCATTTATGGGAAGAAGTAGCTAGGACTGTTGTATATGTGTAGAAAAGGAGTCCCCACCATGTACCTGGGAACAAGACACCGGAAGAGATGTTTATAGGTGAGAAGCAAGAGGTCACCCATCTAAGAATATTCAGTTGTCTAGTATATGTACATGTTCCCAAGGACAAGAGATCCAAGTTGGACCCTTCAGGAAAGAAGGGTATCTTTTTCAGATAGAACAAGACATCAAAGGAATACAGAGTTTACATACCTGGTCATCGATAAATTGATACTAGCATATATTTTACCTTTGATGAGGATGCAACATTTAATAGATTGAGACAAAACCATATAGATGAGGTTCATGATGAGGAACCTGTATCTCCCACATTTGAAGATACAAATACGGGCAATTATGTAGTACCATAATAACGTCATGATGTGGCAGAACAACAAAGACTTGCAGAGACAACTACAAAGAAGAGAAGGCCATCTTGGGCTCGTGAGATTATTCATGATGCATAAAAGTATGGATCCCTAGATGGATCTTTTAGAGAAAGAGAGAAACCATGCCCATATTCCAGCTATGTAGAATCAAGTTGAATGACATCATTGATGTAGAACCTACCAACTATAAAGAGGTTGCAGAGAAGAAAGAGTGAAAGGATTCCATGATTGAAGAGTACTAGTCAATCATAAAGAATGATGTCTAGGATGTGGTCCTGAGACCAAAGGAAAATATAGTTGTCAGTTCTAAGTGGATTTACAAGATAAAGCATGCAGCAGATGGAATCATAGAGAAGTACAAGGAAAGGTCCGTGGCATGAGGTTTCTCCCAAAAATAAGGAATAGATTATGAAAAGACATTTTCTCCTATGGTAAGATAAACTTCGATTAGGACCATTATTGTGATAGCTGTAGTAATGAAATGGAAAGTACACTAGATGGATGTGAAGATACATTTCCTAAATGGTGTGATAGAAGAGGAAGTGTATGTGGAGTAACCACAAGGATTTGAGACACATGATAGGCAGTCACATGTGTGCAGGTTGAAGAAAGCCTTGTATGGGTTGAAGCAAGCTCCCAGAGCTTGGTATGGAAGGATAATCAATTTCCCGATGAGCTTGGGTTTCACTAAGAGTACTGAAGATTCCAACGTTTACTTCAAAGTTGTGTATGGTGAACTTGTGATATTACTACTATACATGGATGATATGTTTCTGAAAGGAAATGAAAATCTCATTGCTGAGAATAAGAGGAAATTAGATGCATAATTCAAGATGAAGGACCCATGCATGACGAATTAATCCTTAGGTCTAGAGGTATGGAAAAGACCGTATGGGATTTTCCTTAATCAAAGGAAATATGTAGTGGAGATCCTGAAGAGGTTTGGGATGTTGGATTGTAAGGCCATATCTACTATGATGGTGGAGAACTTGAATTTGTTGTGTGATACAACTTCAGATACGGTGGATGCCACCATATATAGGAAGATGATTGGTTCATTGATGTACTTGACGAACACGAGGCCAAATATATGTTTTATGGTGAACACAATGAGTCAATACATGGCTGAGCCTAGACATATTCGCCTAATTGTGGAAAAAACATGTGATGAGGTACCTGAAGGGTACATTTGATTATGGACTCAGTTATATCTTGGATCATGAGATAATACTGTAGGGCTACACAGATTTAGATTGGGCAAGAAGTGTCATAGATTGAAAGAGTACATCTAGTTGTTGCGTCAGTTTGGGATCAACTATGATCTCATCGATCAGTAGGAAGAAGACTCGTGTGGCACTCAGTTTTGCAGAGGCAGAGTATGTAGTAGCATGTTCAGCTTGTGGCAGAGCAGTGTGGCTCTGGAAGCTGATTACAAGATTGTTTGATCTCGAGTTGGAGGTGACCTGTATCTTTTGTGAAAACCATAGTTGCATAAAGTTGTTAGAGAACACAGTGTTCCATGACATGTCCAAGCATATTGAGATCAAGTACCATTATATCTGACATATGGTACAGAAGGGAATAGTGAAGGTCCAATATGTTCCTATTAATGATAAAGTAGAAAACATGTTGACTAAGCCTCTGTCGAGAGTGAAGTTCGAGTACTTTAGAGAAAAGATTGGTGTGGTCCATAAATACTTTCCCTCATGAGAGGGAATGATTTGTTACATATGCGAATCCAGGTGCAACATATTGTGGTGCAGTAACAACATGTTCATGTTTGGGCACTGACTATGGCACCAGTCAGCCTGACCTCACACAACATTAGAAGATGCGGATCATTCGGTGAGGGTGTGTGTTCCCAAGTTCAAGAAGTGTAAATCACATATCCTTTGGGGAGGGCATATTTTCTTGATAGTTGGAGGGCCAACCTGTGCGGTTGGAGACTAGCCCAGGGCTAGTGGTCGGACTCAAGTTCATATGATTCCTAGAATAGGGATATATGGGTAGTGTGTGTGCACTACATCACCTAACCCTTGTGGTTACATGCCTGGTCTATGTGGGGCCAGAGGACTGGTGTGCCAACCAGGGGACTAGCTTGGGGCTAGTGGCTAGACTTTGGGCCAGATAGTTCTTAGTGCAAGCTATATTCCCAACATTGTGTGAGATGGAAGAAATCCCCACCATGACTGTTGAGACAACTGATGAGATGATGGTAATGTATTGGATGGATGTTGTACAATTGGAAAACTTACAATGACATATATATTCGTGAAAGAAAACAAGACAATCACCAGGTGTGCAGAAACGTAGAAGCAGTGATGATGATCGTGATGAGAAGAATACATGCCTCGCTAAGAGGGAGTGTTAAATTTTGAGTAGCAGTGGAAGATATTTTTGTTGTATTGTAATTATTCATGTCGTCCCTATTACACCATTGTAAAAGCTCAAATTTATTTTATAAAGTTTAATTTCTCAAGTCAACCCTATTGTGCCAAAGTAAAAAGGTCAAATATATTTTATAAAGTGTATTTTGTAAGGTCAACATTATTGTTCCCTAACAAAGTGTCAAGTCGACCCATACCTAATTAAAGGTAGGTCAACTAGTATTTATAAGAGAGGCTAGCACCTCATTTGGCTAACACACAACATAAGCTCTCAAGTGCAAGAGAAAAGTGCACAAGTCTTAGAGGGAATCACTACTGCAACAAGGAGAAGTTTTCATGGAGGATATTGGTCCATTTCTTGGGTATATATTGGTTATATTGTGCACTACACTTCCCTAGTCAAGGTTTGGAGAAGGATATTCTGCATTGTTCTTGTTTGTTGAATCTTTATTGAGGAAGTTTTGATGGGATTTTCCCCTAGAGGGTTTTCCTAGGGTAAATATTGTGTATGTTGTGGACGTTATTCTTTCAATGATCCTTTATATGCAGTTATTGTGCTAATTGTTTAAAAGTAAAAGAATAATAATCTAGTTAACTCCTTGTGACGAAAATTCAACACCTCCTAATGAAGGGACCAACACATGGCCCAAACACATAATTGTGTATCAATTCCAAAATCCATTTTTCACTTGTATCTCTAAATGAGAATACAACACGATTTTGTTTTCTATATATGAAATGTTCACAAAATTTGAATTCTAAAATACAGCTAGGAAAACCTTCGACCATTCCTTTTTTGTGCATTGCACACAATCATTTTTCCCCAACGTGTCCCATCCTTTGGTGCCATAACATTGTCGGGTCAACTTGTCAAGTAAAGTATGTTGGATTTGACTAAGTCGAGTTGAGTCGAGTTGCAACTGAGTCAACTTTAGAAACAATAATGTTGTTGCATTCAGTCGAGTTGATACTCCCTAACAAATTGTATAGGATTCCAATACAAACTCCTTTCATTAATACCATTGATCGCCTAACTATTTTGTACACATCCTTATGAAATAAAGTGTGCACACTTTAATCACTCATTTTGCGGACATATATCGGATTTTCTTCTGAACCTAGAATATGTAGCACACTAAGAAGGGTTCTACTCCTCCTATCCTATAGCATCGTTTGGAATCTTCCTCGTCCAACAATTTTGGTTGTCGAGTCATCCCCCAAGAATAGTTCTCCTCCTCCATATCTCTCATATTCACAGAACCATTCCCTACGAGTTGTCATATGGAAATATGCACTCAAGTTGATCAACTAAACATCGTGATCCAACTGTGTACTGATCGAATCTAGATAACATATTCTCCTTTATGTGGAATAGTCTTTCATCAGTCGACTACTTCTGTCAGATCCTGGACCAATATTAGTCTCTTTTGACTTACAATCTCTCTTCTAGTTCTCAACTTTACTACATTTCCAACTTCTTCTCATCGATTGAAACTGAGATTTAGATATACCTTCGACTTATAATTTCTACTGAATAATTTTCCTTTATCTATGTCAACCAATCGAACTCTCATCATGAAGGAATCTTCGATCAATCCTTCCATGTTATTCCACCTCATTTATTCTAACAACAGATATGAAACCATGTATTCAAGCATTAATATGGTCGAATTACTCTTAATAGCCATGAATAATCTATCCTATGAGTATGGGGAAGAACACAATAGTCTAATACATTTCTCCTCCTCAATGATTTTAATATACATAGACAATAAATGACTTATTACAGTATTGAATGCATTCAGGTGTTCTGTTACTAAGATCCCATCACTCATCCTCAAAAGATATAGTTTCTTTCGAAGGAACAACTTTTTTACCAAGGATTTTGACTGGAACAAGATTCCAAACTTTTCCCATAGTTTCTTTGTAGAGTATTCACCTAAGACATTTAACAATACCAAATCTTCAAGACAAAGTCAAATCATATTCCTTTCCCCCTTGTTGAGCTTCTCCCATTATTCCTTTGACATACCCACCATAATTGTTCTGCAACTCACAAATACCAATTGTTTCTTGATCTATAAGGAGATATTCCATCTCAAGCTTCTAAAGCTCAAAATTCTAGCCATTGAATTTTTTGATCACTATCCTCGAGATGCTTGCCATTATTTCAAACAAAAATTAAATATTACCAACTTACAAATCCCATTGGACCTAGGTTTAGCTCAGATCCAACATCTACTTAACCCTGCTTTGATACAACTTGTACAAAGCAATGAAATGATCTCTGATACCACTTTTAGAGAAATAAACACTCAGACTAAAAGAACCAGGAAAGAGAAGACATAATTAAAGTGGAATTAATCAATGACAATAACATAATATGTAGATATTTTACCCTAGAAACCCTTAAACGGGAAAACCAACATTCCTTGAGCATTCCCTATTCTCTTATTGTCTTATTCATTCATATAATAAAGAGTTAAATTCCCAATCTTGGCCTACACCTTAGACATGATCATCATCCTACTCTCTTACTTTACACAAGAACAACCCTGCAACCAATTTGAATTACATCTACATGACCCTCACAATTCTTTTAAAAATCATATTTTATCGTATTACATCACACCATGTTTACAGGCTTTATTGCATGCAAAACCCTAAATCATGACACCCAAAAACAATTACATATCCATGTATATGATTGGCTGCAATCTCATAAGTCTCATGATCCTGTTACATTCGACTACCAGTCAACTACTCAGTTGACCTCCAGTCAGTCTCAAGTCAACTACTACTCGACCTCATGTTGGTTTACCTTTCGACTTTCTGGTTGACCACTTCAACCTTCGGCTTAACCATCAACTTGACTTGACCCATCAGTTGATTCATCACCTAGTCGATCTACCTTGACTATCCAGTTGGTTGAATTTTCTTTCACTGCAAAGAATATAAAATCCCAACAACCATATGGGGATGCAAGCCCTACAACATTAATTTAATAGTCACTAAAAATATATTTTTCTCACTATATCAATGAGGTTATTTTACACAGTCTTTTAAGGTCCATCTCCAAGTTGTATTACAAAGGCTATCAAAATATTGAAAGAGAAAATATTATAGGAAGTTTCACTAATTCCTTGATGTGGGGTGCACATTGTAATTCATTTCTCATTTTTTATTTTATTTTTCTACACTGTTATTTTTCAACTATAACATACCCCATTTACCTTTTTCATCCCATTCGAAACAAAAACTTTCATTTTAATTTTCCCTTTGGGGTAATAAACAAGGGTATTCCACTGTTTCCTTGCATTCTCTTTTTTTTCCCCTACTTATCTCCACTCCATCACCCATACTTCCCACTGTAATTCCATTCTTCACATCCCTTTTGGTTGGTTGGAGGGAAGGGTAATGTCTCACTCTCATTGGCATTGCTCCTACCTCCACCCTACTCCATCATTCAGCCTTTCTCCTTATTCCTCCCACTTTCCCATCCATTCTTTGTTTTCTCTTTGGGGTAGAGGTAAAAGGGTAGAGGTAAAACACACTTAATCAAACTTTCTCCAACCTCTGTCTTTCATCCTTTCTCCCATTCCTACCACCACCCCTACATCCATATCATACCCTATAATCCACTTAACATTCTATACCAATGTAGTAGAAGGCATAGGTTTGGGTTATTGATTCTTCCCTATTCACAAGTCAAATTTAACCTAATGTTCCTCTACTCTCTACACTAGGGAATACAAGTGGACTTGACCTCAAACAACAATCAATGGAGGAATGCCACATAAATTGGATAACAAACATGACACTTGGATAAAGACCTAAGGATGAGTGACACTTCAAAACACATTATGAGCTAATTACACCATGTGGTAACTAGGTTATAAATCGGTACACTGATGGGTAAAATCATGAATTTGGGTAACACTTTCATGATAATTGGGTTGTGAAAATTGATAATTGCACTTTTTTGGCTGAACTCTTTAATTTTTCGGCCAAAATGTTTTTTTAGCCGAAAGTTAAATCTAACGGTTTCAAAACTAATAATGAGTAAATTTGTGTCTAAAAACATAACTCGTTATCAGTCCCTTCATTTTTAAGAAACATACTGTTAAACAATTGTTAAATTCACATATCAACTATCAATAAAAAAATATTAAAAAAATAGTTATTAGAATGCTAACAAAATTCATGACAAGTTTTGTTTTTACTGTAAAGTGAAATTCTAAATAAAAAAAATACTTTTGTTTCTCGAAAGTTGAAAAACCTTTGAAAATATATTTTATTTTCTCAAGAAACAAGGAAAATAGACACCTAGATTCATGATTTTACCCTGATGCAACCAAATTTTTTTATGTGAGCATACTTGACTAAGGAGATCCATGGAGGGTCTAGCACCATTAGAATATACTAGAAATGTTTTCAAGTTTATAAATTGTGGAGTGTTTATGAACCGTCAATGCATAGGCGATTAGTTTCTCACCCATATATATAACAATTAAATTTTAAAAGGGCACATGTCTGATGGGTGCAATTTATTCTCAGGCTACATAGGGGCCCTCACATGAAGTTGACGGATGAAAAAGTGGTAAATGGGATCCCACCATTGAGTTCACACAAGAAAACACACACATTATTAAAAGCAAACATGCCTTCCTTTTTATTTATCTTCAAGTCCCTCCCAACGACCATGCATGTTCCTAATTATACCACCAAGTCATATTTAAAAAAACCATTCATACTCATAAATGCATGTCTACTAATACAAATATGCGACCATTGCTTTTATTTTTATTTTAAACCATACTATGCATTTTAAGATGAAGAAGTGGTGCATATGATTGTGACGAGGATAAGGGAGGTTTCCATTGCCACCATTTAGTGTTTCCAACATTCATTGATGGTAGTTTTACCTTTCCATTTATTTTTTTTACATTTCTTAAATTCTGAAAATTAAGAAAAGAAATAAAAATTATTTTAGTCTTATTCAAATGAAGCATGTAAATTATATTGTCATGGATATTACACATGAGTAAAACCCAAGCTCGACTTTAACCAATGAAGAAATACTCACTCCTAACTTGCAATCACTAGGTAGATATGCAAGCACTGAATTAACAATAACCTTGAATCATTAATACATAATTGTCACTTATAGAAACACCAAAGATACATCATGCCTTTCCCTTGCTACATCCACTGAGACAATTGTATATTCCATTATTAATGACCGATAAAACTTATCTGATATTTTTTAATATAGGGCCAAGGTGTTTTAATACTATAGGATGAGCTTAGCTAAACAAAAGGTGATATATTTACAAATTTTAAAACAATAAGTCATGACCTTGTTTATTGACCCAAGAAATGGTTTACATCCTCCTATGACAAAGAGTCATATTTTCATGGAATAATGCACATGCCAACCATTTATAGACCACTAGATGGATTAGTTGTTTATGGTTTTACAAACCTCCATGCAATAACAGGGAGGTTCGATTGAATTTTCTAAAATAACTGTGGGCCAAATTTGTTTTAGGTCACCATGTCAATTACTTTGACATTGGTGAATTCCAATGGTAGGTCGTGGGTTTGTGTGAGTTTAAAGGAATGTTAAGACACCTTACCAATACTAAGAAAGTGACCAACAAAAAGTTTTTATACCTCTAATTAGGAGTGATGAATTATTTCAACCAACAAAGAATGATGTAGGAGAGTTCCGTATACTTACAAGTAGTCATACGTTGCAAAAATATTCAAATGGAAAACAATGAACTAATGATTTTTTAGAAAAGTCTCAGTAACTCGGTAAGTGATGATATTGTTCTCCCCTTCCCTTCTCCTTTTAAATAAAATTATTAGAATTTAGGAAAATGTCATAATCTTCTATAATTAATAATTAAATAAATATAACATAAAATTTCATTTTAGGAGATTGATACGGGTCATGAATTTATGTTTTCAGTTTAAGTCATGTTTAAGCTAAGTTAGGATACCTAGACCAACTAGACATAAGGCACAAGGGCTCACTAGACAAAGTTAAGAGCAATGTGGGCCACCATTTTAGTCATAATATATGTTGGGTATGTGTTATATTGTTTGCATGACCAAACCTAGTATCTATGTTGTGTCGGGCATGCATGGGGGTTGCAAGGGGGGTGGAGCCCCCAAAAACAATTTTGGTATTCTTTTGCATATGTTTTTCTGATTCTGGATGCCACAAGATCATATATGTGTGTGTGTGTGTGTGTGTTTGTACACACACACACACATATAGATGATGATGGAAAAAAAAATAGAGGTGGAACTCTAAGAAGGCTGTTGGTTTTCCCGGTTTGGGTTTCTAGGGTAAAATCTCTATGTAATGTGTGTGTGTGTGTGCACGCGCCATTGTATCTTTTCTATTTTTATTAGGAATCCACATGTAGTAATTAATTGTACAAGGTTAAAATCTATAATATCTGCAACCCTGCCTAGGCCATAGAAACTAACTTTCCTAGGCACCTTCAAAATGTGGACATGAAGTAGGTACTCTTTCTTATAACCCCTAGAAGCATGAGAACCCCTTATACATCCCCCACATTTTCCCCAAATATAACTAAAATGTAAAATATAAATGTTTTAAAGAACCCAACATTTAAATGAGCATAATGCAAAATTTTAATGCGCATGTTAATGATCCATGCTCATTTTAAAGTGTAAAAACCTTAGCAAATATTACTAATTATTAAAATGTCAACTGTAAAATATCTTGCGATATTTTGTTAAAATATTAAAATTTCTAAGGATTTTATATAGTTTCTATATTTTTTTGGTGATTTTTAAAGTAATAAAATTTTGTGCTATAGAGTGTGGGAAAATCATGTTTATAAAAAATGGAAATTGTGAATATTTTTTGGGAAACAAACAAGGAAAATTAGTTCGAACGCAGAATTTAGCCCCTAAAATTTCCCATGTCGAGCATGAAAGAACAATAATTATCATAAAGAACAAATGTCACATGTTAGTCATGTCACCTTGTCCATTTACATTTTAGCCACCCAAACATCACTTACACTGAAAAAGTGAACTCCAATATCATGGAAACCAATACAACATAAGTGAAAACTATAAGATAAATGAAGGCATGTACTAAATCATAACCAACAACATATGGGAATCAAACATTGATCGTTCCTTCCTAAAATCATCCATGAATAGATTGCCCCCCTCCCTCCCCCCACATACATACCTACATATATACATATACATATATGGGATGATATCATTGAGTTACAATGACATGTATATAAATTCACATTGGGGTGATAAGTCATATACATATACGAATATGAGAAGATATCATTGAGTTACAATGAAATGTATATAAATGCACATTGGGGTGATAAGTCATATATTTTGGGACAAAAGAATGACTTATCTTTATTACAACATTGATTTGTAAACTTTTGTGTATATTCCACTAGAACAGTTTGTCACAACATATCTTATAATATGCTAAAATATTTATTATGCAAGTTTATTTCCTTAGATCTCATATTTGTTATCTCTAGATTATTGCTCATTTTTTATAGAAAATAACTAAAATATGAAAATAAAAGAACAAGAAAATGAAAAACCACTATCCAAACTGATAAACACAATATTTACCCTTGAAAACCCAATATAGCAGAAAACTCAGCTTGAAGGTGAGGCCTTTGCTATGCTCTCTTTGATTCAGTTATCAGAATGAAAATACAAAGGAATATACACTCACTATGGAGTTTCCTATGACACTGTGGCTTGAAAGGATGCTACAAAATATTCCTCCTCCTATGTTAAACTCTCAAAAAACCACTCCTAGATGTCTTTTCTCAACTATGGAACAAGTACAATGCTAAATAATGGAACCCCTTCTCCTCTTCACAACTCGATATTTAACAACATATCTCGATAGTCATTTAAGGTTATGGTTTTGACTTCCTCAACCCTTTATTAGTGATAAGTTTTGTACCTTCTATAATCTTCTTGAAATTACACACGTGGATAGCCCCACATGTTTCAGTAATGGGCATTGACGTGGAATCCAATCATACCATGGTGGTTAAGAAGGTAGGTCAACTTGTGGGAGGTTTAACTTTTGCATATGAGATTTGATTAAGGCAATTCTTGTATCGTTGGAAAAGTATTGATGTGTATAAAAAATTTTAGAGCAATTGGATATTTTTGGCCAAAGATGCCATTTAATGCCTCAAAATGGCTCTGAAAGGTTTTAGGGCCATTTTTCCAAACTGGGACCTATGTTAAAATGACCCTACAAGTTGATTGCTCCAATTTTCCACCCAGAAAGTACCAAGATAAATGACAAATTATATGATGATCCAATCTAGATAAAACATAAATGTATATTGTGACATACACCTATTATTACATAATAATTGTTTATACCATTGTGACATTAGTGGTAATATACCCTATATATATTGCAAATCCTCCCCCCTAAAATGCTTTATGCTCAAGGCATGGGTAGAGAACACTCCCTGTGATAGAATGATGCAATTTTTCATAAGTTTTTCCTAATTGATAAGGTTAAGGATACAAGATGATATGATTTTAAAATCCTTAAACAATATTTTCACATTGAAAAATGATAAGTACATCTCAGGTAGATGATTCGTCTATCAAATGCAAATCCATTTTGAATTTTTTTTGTTTTAACTGAATATATTTTTCCTATCCCAGGTATTGTAATGGCGTCACATGGGATTGATCTATTTACATCATCGATTCCAACATACCAAAAAAACTTGCATAAGACAATAACTTGTTAACTTGAAATCTCTCAAGAAAATGATTGAAGATTGAATATAAATTTGAACACGTTCAAATTTATATATCCTATGTACATACATGTAACATTTATATATAAACACACCTGCGCACATCCCTTGATGGATTATATTTATGGCTTAGCGCCATGTTGCACCATTCAACAACTTGTTTAGTGGATTCAAATCGATCGGCATGAGGGTTCAGCTGATACCTTCAAAGTGCTTGTTTTATACATGCCCTTGCACCGTTGTGCTCTCCTTTTCCATGATCAGTCTAAAAAAAATTCCATAATGTTTAATTTTTTATGAAGACGACATAACAAATATAATGATCGTGCAGATTTGAATTGACCCGCACACCCATCGGAACATATACAATGTCGATCAAATCTAATTTCACGTTCTTTGAATGAATCATAAAATTTATCAAAACATTGTTGTACATAATGTGTGTCGTGTGCTCGATCATCTCTTATATAAAAGTGATATTCTTTAATAACATGTCGATTGTCGTTGGTGCTTTCTATGTTTGGAAGACTCCGTTGAGCATGTCTATATAGAATGTGGACAAATATCGTGACTTGATCAGAATGATAATATTCGCTCTGTATTTCTGTTTTTGCAGCGAATGTGTAATTCTCTGCAAAATAAACTACAGACAAAATTGTCCCTGGTGGAAACACTTCACGAGATTTTTTGAATTTTAGATCTTTCCATAGAGACCTATGTGAATGCTTGGTGTATTTATATATTTCTTCCTTAAACTTTTTCAAAAATTCCATCACGCTGATTTTATCTACCTTCAAATCAATCCTTTTAGAAATAACATTTGAAGAATGTGGAGTCGTGCTACTCATATATTCATATCTCTTCCAATTGACTCTTATATTAGAAAATGATTGATCATTCATATCAATATGATAATTTGAATGAAACAAACTTATATTTTCCACAACTATCACATTTCTTTCCACCAACACATTTTTTTTTGTAAAATAAATCATCATATTCTCTTTCACATAGAATTTCAGATATAAAAACACGGAATGTGGAAGGAGGAGGTGAACCTAGCCATAAAGTTTTACCAAAATCCAAAAAAGTGTTGTAATACAACTCAAACTCCACATGATAAGGACAACAACACATGTCACATATAGTGATGGATGTAACAAACCATGGTTTTTGTTGCACAAATGTATTGATGGAAATTTTAACTTTTTTGTGCTCTTCTTTGAACTTATTAAACAACTCTATTTGTGTCATTGGCAATATAATGTTTTGGACATTCTTCATATTTATTTCGTACTATTCTTCGTCGCAACACATCCCTTGTATGTGATGAAACACGAGATTCTTCCAACCAACAATTACGGGCCAATTCTTTAACATTTTCTGCAAGTCTGTCTTTGTAGGGTTGTCTATAAATCACTGTCTAACAAGCCAATTCATCATTTACATCTATTTGGAAACACAATTTTCTATGTTTGTGCAATGTTTTTCTTGACGTTCCCATCGTTTTTTCCATGTGTTGTGTCAAATGATATTATATATTGCTAGATGAAACAACTGTTGTTTGCATCGCTTTACGTGCAACATAGACATCTTCTTTTCGAGATTTTTCAAAATCTTTTAATACACTAGTTATATTGTTCAAGAAATTATGTATCACCTTTGTATCCTTTGTCGACTTTTGAATACCCAATAATGATGTAGCTTCTTTTAACTTTCTTGATTTTATTAGACAAAGTAAAAGTTGAGCTTGTACTGTTACCCATTCATCTTTGAAAAAACTATTATACATATTGTTAGTTCGATATCGTATATAATGCTTAGCTTTTTTCTTCCCAAATTTGTCAGTATCAACATTTTCTAATATTTCATCATCAATGTTGATAGATTCTCTTGAATATTTCAATTTAAAGTTTATATTAAAAAACATAACCCTAACATAAATTCACAAAATTATATATACTTGAGTGTTCATCTTGTATTATCTAAATTTATGTACATAGCTATAGGTGATTCGTCTTTTTCTTCAATTTTGGTTTCAATGTCTTCTACTTCAATTTCGGTTTCAACATCTTCTTCGACATTATGAAACAAATCTATTTATGTTTTTTGAAAAACATCAAATTGTAATTACAATCAATTATATTAAATTTACAATATTTTAAATTTGAATTCTATACTTTGAATTCTGTACTTTCTGAATATAGTCCCAGTGTGTGTCGTGTGCTCGATCATCATATGTGCATGCATACCTGGTTGAAATTCTTCTTGTTGAAAATCTCTATTAACATTATCATCGTTTCCTTCTTCAATATTTGCACGTTCTTGTTTCTTTCTCCAATAAAGCTCTTTCCTTTGTTCGATTTGGCAAGTATCATCTTGAGTGTGATCATATTTTCTCTTGTGCAAACTTTTGTTTCCCATGAATTTTATAGTTATCTATAAAATATATGTTCAATAAAGATTTCACCTTGAAAAAATGCTCAACATTTATCTTTCAACATATAAATTGTTATTCCAATAAAAACTTGAACAATCATTAATTACCTTATTCAACAAAAACCGAAAAGATGATTCGAAACTTTCTTTAAGTGCTCTAGAAAACCACCATGTATCGATATCGATCCTCGGATTAAGTCTATGGAATAGAGGGGAGAAATAAAGAAAGAAAAGAATACATCTGCAATCGGTAATGGAAATGCTTTGAAATCTCTATCCCCAAGCTTAGATATGTCTGTCCATCCAATGAATTGTGTTAAATGTGTTCTGCCAAAAGCCTATTTATACAGTTTGGCGCGAAATGAAACGACACAATGTGTCTTTTCATTTTTTTCGGCCGACGGAATTCACTCAACAGCCTTTCGACTGAAAGAAGGGTTTTTCGGCCGAAAACCTTGGAAACCATTTAGTTTTGACGGTTTCCATTAGATTTTAGTTTTTCGGCCAAAAGTTTATTTCGACCGAAAACATGAAATTGGGACTGAAAACAAAAACCAGAGAATTTCCCCAAGCTTACCTGAACTTCGGACGTTGCAGACTCCTGCAAATACTRAGAATTTGGTGTCAAAAATGACACCAACATTTCCAAAATTGAATCTACCTTCAATTCCTATAATTTGTTTTCATTTTCTTTATTTTTATCTAATTTTATTTAATTTAAAAAAAAAAAACACTACATAATATTTTCAGSAGACATTATGATTCGGTGAAATGAAATATCGRTATTTCTAAAAATATATAGTGAATARTTTAGAAAAAAATATATTCATAATCCTTAGACTATTCTTTTCAAAAGGGTATATTTAGATTTTAGTTTTAAGTAAAAATTAAGATAGATACAAGGTGTAGAAAAACATGTGTTTAAAATCTGCAACGTTTTCAACTTGGTCAAATTCAAAAAATTCTAGAAATTATAATATTCATCTGTTAGATTCAAAATTATAGTCATAATAAGATAAAGTCTCTGTAGATTGTTGCAGTATATTTTGTTTCTTAAAAACATAAGTGTAATAATAGATACATTGTTGTAGAAAAAAATAACTCATTATCATTACTTTCATGTTTAAGGAGCATACTGTTAAACAATTGTCAAATTGACATATCAAACCGTGATAAAAAAAAAAATGAAAAATAGTCATTGGAAAGCTAACAAAATTCTTCACAAGTTTTGTTTTTACTCTAAAGCGAAATTCTAAATAAAAAAAATAGTTTTGTATGACAGAAGTTGAAGAACTTGTGAAAATACATTTAGTTTTCTCATAAAACAAGAAAAAGTGTTACCCATCTTCATGATTTTACCCATATGAGAGTGATCTCCTTAGATGTTGTGCTTAATGTATTATAAACACAAATGGTTGAAATTTAATATAAGTATGATCTTAGTTATATCTATGAAATTTAAACTTCTAGTATAGATACATGAAAGATCAAACTCATAAACAAATTATGTTTAATATAATACTACTCATTAAGTATTAATGGAGTTTTAAAGCATAAAATATTTATGTTGGTTCATTTAATAAAGATAAGTAAAAGAAATTATCTAAATATTTAATATAGTGATCTAAATATTTAATATAGTGATAGAATCCATTAACAATAGAATGTTTTTGTTAGTTTAAAAAAATACAAAAAATATAATAATATAAATAATTTATTTAAAAATAAACAAAAATTGTGTTTTGTAATTCAAGAAAATATTTTTGGTTTTTTTCTATATAATTCAAGTGTGTCAAAGAATTTTCAGCTTGTTGAATATATTTCTGCATTCAAAAATGCAATTTAAACAACATAAAATTGTGATTTTGTAATTTATATAGCAAATTCATGTAAAAAAAAGCAAGAATTAAACATCATAAAAAAAAATTAAAATAATAAAAATTCAATGAAACCTAAATATTACAAGATTTATATATAATTTTAAAATCAAATATATGTAATTTGATTGTATGAAATTAAAGAATAATGAAAAAATTAAAAATAAAATATCAAATTCAATAAAAGGGGAAAAAACATTAAACATGATTAAAAATTTATATATTAAAGAATAAAGAAAAAAATAAAATTAAAATATGAAATTCAATAAAAGGTAAAAAAACATTAATATGGAATTTGATGATAAAAAACTATATTTATATTTTTATATTTATATGATATGAAATAAAACTAAAATACATTTGTATTAATTTTATGAAATTTAAGAAGGAAAAAAATATGTAATAATTTTAAGAAATTTAAGAAGGAAAAAAATAGAATAAGTTTAATGATAAAGAATTTACTTTCTTTATCACAATGATGGATTGTCACAATGTCAAGACGAAGCTTCACTTTCTGATGTTTCCATGGACACATAAATCCTCCATGGCCACACAGTCTCCTTCCTCTCCACGCCTGTCAACATCCACGGCCACACAGTCTCCTTCCTCTCCACAACAATCCTTCTAGAATCGATATCTGCTGCAGCAGCAACAATCCTTCAAATCGTTATTTGCAAATCTACCATTCTTACCTAGGCTTTGAATCTCATAGCATTATTAACCTGCTGGAGGCAGAGATATTTTAGTAGGTTAGAAATTAAAGTTTAACTTGAAAAATTATAATTTTTTAATTATAATTAAATATAATTACAATGATTACTAACACGTGTCATATTATTATGATAAAATATTATTTTTACGTTATTTTCACTGTTTGTAATTGAAAAMATATTCCGTCGTCATTAATAAAATGTGTCTTTATGATCTCATCGTTTAATGTATTTTTATGATATCTATCATTATTACGGACAAGAATGAGGGCATCTTTATAATGATTGTATTTTCGGGTCATGGGCCCTCCAATGACCTGAGTCTACCATCCAGATAAGCTTAGATATAATCGAGATCTAATTAAATATGTATTATGGCAATTCGTTGTCTACTCAAAGATAGATTTGACCATGTATTTTGCTGGAATGAAATCTTTCATGGTTAGGTATTGGTATATAATACATGGGAAAGTGAAATAAAGTGGAATATAATAATTGAAATAATTGGGAAAGTGAAATAAAGTGAAATATAATAATTGAAATAATAGTTAAAGAGTGGAGCACAATAATTGAATCATGTGAATTAAGTACAAATCTATCACCATAACTAAAAATATGTGTAAAACATGACAAGAAACAATTCATCTTCAATATCTAATCACATAACAAGAAAACAAACTACCAACAAGATCTAATCACAAATGCGTTTTGGCACTTAGTTGCTTAGTCAAAAGATAGGTTTGATTGTGTTGCTTTGGCTAATGGAATTTTTCATTGTTACAAGACACCATCAAATGTAATTGTTCCCTTTTTGTATGGAATGTGTCTATATAAATTAGGCAATTTGGTATGTAGAATTTTAATGGTTTGGTGAATCAATATAATTTTAATGATTTGGTGAATGAATAGATCTTTCTATTTAAGTTGCCAAATTTATATTTTATTCAGTATCAATTCATATTAAACTAAAGTATAATACCTTCTATATGTGTGACATCTGATGAGTGTCTCATGTTGAATGTTGTGTTTTATATTATTTATAAAGACATCAAATAATTTATATTTTAGAAAGTTTTTCATTTTAAACTTTTGTAAAATGTGATATGTAAATAAGCTTCTTTGTTTGCGTTTTTTTAATTAACTAAAACAAATATGTTGATTAATGTGTTATGAATTCTTTCATAAAAATGGACTAAGTAACAACAGAGACATTTTTACATTCACAAAGCAATTGATACCACACAAATTTATGAGCTTCTAAATATAAGGATGTAATAGTTACCTTTTGTAAAATTGACACTTGGTGAAACTTAAAAAAATGCTCCATATTTAATATCTATGTCATGGGATTATTACCATCAAACTTCCTCATATTGTTTTTGGGAATGTAATCCATTGGTCTTGAATTGAAACCACAAATTCATGGATCTTGGTATGATAATGACATTTGATAATTACTTCACAAGGTCATCCTTAGTGTACTCAATATCCTTATTGCATGACATCTCTTTGATATCTTCTTTACTTGCTATCTAGGTTTTGATGCTATAGTATTTTTCTGACTCAATTAGTTATTATATTTATAATCTAGAAATTCTATTCAAATTACCATATTTATGAGTTCAACCTTTTTTTCTCATGATCCATGCTTGGGATTCTCTCTTCCAACTTGGACATGTGAAATTGCAATTCATCATTTTGTTCTTGTGTCCTAGATGAGTTTTTAGAAACCTTTGCATGAGTATGCTTTGGCTCACTATACTTAAGTATATGAGAGTGATCTGAGTGTTGTGCTTAATGTACTATAATCACAAATGGTTGAAAGTTAATCTAAATATGGTCTTAGTTATGTCTATGAAGTTTTGGTATAACCTAGGATACATAGAAGATCAAACTCATAAGCAAATTATGTTTAATATAATACTACTCATTGGGCATCAATGGACGTCTAAAACATAAAATATTTATGTTTGTTCATTTAATAAACACAAGTAAAATAAATTAACTAAATATTTAATATGGTTATAGAAAGGATTAACAATAAGATTTGTTTGTTAGTTTAAAAACATATGGAAATAATAATAATATAAATAATTTACTTAAAAAACAAATGAAAATGTCTTTTTTAATTATTTATATTCTTTAATTTACATAATTTTATTGAAAATATTAAAAAAGTTAAAAATTGAAATTCAAGAAAATAATTTGGGCTTTTTTCCCAAGAATATTTGAGTGGTTAATTCTATATAATCCAAGTATCTTAAGAATTTTTTTGCCGAATCCATTTTACATTCAGAAATACAATTTAAACAACATAAAATTGTGATTTAACACTTTTTGTAATAAAATCATTTAAAAAAGACAACAATTAGACATCATAGAAAGAAATTAAAATAACATAAATTCATTGAAACCTAAATATTACAAGATTTATATATAGTTTTAAAATCAAATATATGTAATTTGATTGTATGGAATTAAAAAATAAAGAACCAATTAAAATTAAAATATGAAATTTAATAAAAGGAAAGAAACATTAAATATTATTAAAGATTTAAATATAATTTTAAAATCAAATATATGTAATTTGATTGTATGAAATTAAAGAATATGGAAAAAATTAAAATTAAAATATAAAATTCAATAAAAGGAAAATAAAAACATTAAACATAATTAAAGATAAAATTTGATAATAAAAAAAATACATTAAGTATGATTAAAAATAGAATTTGATAATAAAAATATACATATTTATATTCGTATGAAGAAAAATAAAACTAAAATAAATTTGTATTAATTTTATGAAATTTAAGATAAAAAAAAACTAAAGAAAGACTGAAATTAAATAAAAGAAAGCCTGAAGTTTAATGATAAAGAATTTACATACCCGTAATCAACCATAATGAATACCCAGTCGAGAGCGTTGAGAGCTGTTTCCATTAATTTTGTTCAGAAGAATGTTTTGAGTGGTGCTTCTTGTTCGAACACTTTTAATTTTCAACTTTTATTCTTTTGTTTTCACTTCTTAAAAATAAAGTTTTACTAAAAAGCCAAAAACTTAGGAAATTAACCTTTTTAAAATAAATTTATTAGTCATTATATATTAATAAAGCACTTACAATAATACTCCCCCGAATCTACG
>ML822377.1:57106-73095 GCA_009831015.1 Picea engelmannii
TATATATATATATATATATATATATATATATATATATATGCTAAAATGTAGTATAATATTTTTATAATAAAATTATGTTGCAAGTAAATAAATACTTTGATATTTTTATTTGTGTTTTGAATAATTTTGTTATAATTTTAATGATATTTTATTGTAATTGGTATATT
This sequence comes from Picea engelmannii, assembly GCA_009831015.1. Lineage (NCBI taxonomy): Eukaryota > Viridiplantae > Streptophyta > Pinopsida > Pinales > Pinaceae > Picea > Picea engelmannii. The sequence goes on from ML822377.1 coordinate 57,274, forward strand.
ATCTAAATTAATAAATTATAATTGTTAAATTTTATATATTTAAACTTTAAAATATTTATTTGTTTGTTATAATTGACAAGTTTTATATATTTAATATTATTTAAAATTAAAAAGATTTATTAATTTGTTATAATTGATAATTTACATATTTAATTTGGTTGAAACTTAGCAAGATTTATTCCTATATATTTATAGTTTAGAGTCATGATTCCTATACCATAATTTATATTTCATTTAGTTTAACATAATAATAATAATAATAATAATAATAATAATAATAATAATAATATTATTTTTCACTCAAAAAAATATCCAATCAATCCACACTTAACTCCAAATATATCATGCATACATACACATTAGAGATCATTATCATAGAAACAATAACATCATAAATAACATTATGTTGAAGGTTAGTAGGGTAATCCCCATCAAATAATCTATCTATATGATAATCTATCTATTATGATAAATAATAATCTATATGATATATTATATTATCATCCATAGATTATTCTATATGTGTGAGATCAAGTTTACATTAATTTACATTATATCAAGATATATTTATATATCAATATCAACTTTAAGAATATGATCCAGAGTAACATATAGATTATATTTGGAATTTACATTATCTATCTATCTACTTATTCATGTGAATGAAGGTGATTTTTGAATTAGGGTTTGTTTTTAGGGTTTTATTATGTTCATATATTTTTGAAAGAAATAACTAACCATACAAACAATAAAAATCAAAGCATAATATTTTGAATAATTTTTCCAAATTTCAATAATATTCCTAAATAATTGTCAAAATGAATATTAAATCTAGATCAATATCAAATGTTAGAGGACCAACCTTCTAGATGCTAACTTCCAAAATATTTTGATTGCTTGGAGACTTCAAATTTAGCACTAGATATTTCATATTTATTATGTATCATATAAATATATATGATTACTTTTTAATGAGTCTAATATGACAAAAGTAGTGAGGTTTTGGACATTCATTCATTTTCAAATTGTTTTAAATGTAAAATAACAAGAAGTATATTGGGATTGAATATACTATTGAGATAATAGTTCAATATGAAGAGGATGAATGACTTCTCAAGATATATAATTATACTTTAATCCTTTATCGAAATGAAGTCTTTTTCAAAATTCAAAAAGTTTGAGTTTATACGATTTAGATGTTCCAATCATAGAAACTAAAAGAGAATGCAATATTAATCATTGAATACATACATTGATTTCAATAATGATATAACACAAAACAATAGGGCAAACTGATTTCAATGATGATGTTAAAAAAAATAATTTAGAGAGACAAGGGAGTTGAAATGATTTCAGCAAGGATATAAATCAAAACAATATGGTCCATTTAATTTAGATATGGTAAAATTAAAATTGATTTAGAGCAATGATTTCAATAATGACATAATGAAAAATAATGCAATGCAATGATTTTAGTGATGGCACAATGATAAATGATTTAGAGAAGACATTTCAATTGATTTCGATGAAGTAATTGCAAAACAATACGCATTTATTTAAGTGACAATACAATGGAAAATGATTTAACATAATCAAGTAGTTGTATTCATTTTAACAATGATATAACACAAAACAATAGGGTGCATTGATTTCATTGATAATGATATAACATAAAACAATAGGGTGCATTGATTTCAACGATAATGATTTAGGTGATGATATTAAAAGAATGATTTAGACTAATTAGTTTCTATGATTTCAATAATGAAATAATGCAAAACAATTCAATTAATGATCACATAATGATAAATGATTTAGAGCAATTAGTTGCATTGATTTCTGTAATGACATAATGAAAAACAATATGCATTGTTTTAGGTGATGATACTATGAAAAATGATTTAGCATAATCAAGTAGTCAATATCCATTGATTTAAGTGATGATACAATGAAAAAATGTTTAGCATAATCAACTAGTTGTTTTCTTTTTAAGAATGCTATAACATCAAACAATATGGTGCATTGATTTAAGTGATAATGATATAAAATTAAAGGATAGGCTGCATTGATTCAAGTGATAATGCTATGAAAAATGATTCAATTCATCAATTGATTGAAGAAATGATATGAAGAAAATTATTCCTATATATTGATTTCAATTGTGAGATAGTGCAAATATTTAGCAATAACTCACTCAAAACAGATTTCAAAACATATATTATAAGTTAAATTCATATAATTTGTTTGGTTATGTGCGATTTATGTACCGGTATTTTCACATTAAAATGGTATAATATTAAGATATATAAAATGTGAAAAATTCATGTAAAATATGATTTATTAGATATCTTCCTCATATCACTTCTTAATGATTATATATCTTAACCATTGCATTTTTTTATTATTCAACATCTTCATCACTAAAAAAATTTACTTTGTTATTACTCTGATTCATAATACTGTAAATTTCAAAGTATCAAATTCATCTTAAACGTATACATATACATAAATATTATCATCTAAAAATTTCACGTTCTTTCCTATGACTGAAACGAGTAGATCCATCTTAACTCCAAATCTATCATGTAACTGTGGATCTATCAAGCATTGAGACAGATCAACAAGGATGATTTTAGAGGCTAAATTTCTCTCATGGGCTAATGTTCCATGGTTTTTCCCAAAAAACGATTCGCCATTCTAAAAATGATTCGCCCAAATTCTATAGGAAAAAATTATTTTACCTTAAAAATTGCCAAAATTTTATACAATCTATATAAAAATATTAGAAATTTGAATATTTTTACAAAAGTATTGCCAAACATTTATAGTAGGCATATGAAGGATTAGTAATATTCGCCAAGGTTTCTACATTTTAGAATAAATTTTCATCCTTAAAATCATCCTTGCAGATCAAATCCCTCCAGATGGAACTATGATGATAAATAATATGGAACTGCAATGGTAAATAATAGTGTTTCCAGAAGATAATAGAATTGATACGAAGAATTGTCTTCTCTTGTGGACCTTTCCTTTGTAATAAAGCAAGTAAGATTGACAAAAACTAGATATTTCCTAGCCTATTTTTTGAAGGCATACTACAATATGCACTCACCCATGTTTTGTCTTATCAATTCTTCCATAATAGTGGATCATTTTATTCTTGGGGTTACTGGAACCCTCTCTTCCCTCTCCAACTTCTTTTCGTTTGTTTGTTTCTATACAATTTTTCCTTTATTTCTATAATTTTTATAAAAATACAGTAAAAGAAGATTTGGTTCCTTTCATCTTTCATCATTGGTTTGTTTTTTCAATACAATTCTTCCTTTATTTCTCTAATTTTTATAAAAACTTTTTATTGTTTTTTTAACAAGAATCAATTTCACAAATCCATTAAAAAACTTGGCAAGCCACCTAACTGTTATGTTAGATGTATAAAGAGGTAATTTCAAACCCATGACCATTATGCTAAACTTAATCTTCCTAATTAACCGTTCATTCAAACTACACCATTGTATATGTATTACATATAACATATATGTTATATGTAATACATATAAAATATTTATTTAACATATTCCAAAATTTATTAATTCAATTAAAAATAATAATAACAAATTAAATTAAATTAAATTAAACTTGAAATAATCCTATACCTTTTGTTCTAGTTTTTTTTTTTGTTTAAGTAAAAAGTGGAACCTTTCATATTAAAGCTTTAGCCAAAAAGGTGGATACATGACACATAGGAGCCAGGTGTCCTGCCTATGTAGGAAACCAGGACACCTGGCTATCTTACTATAACATGTCCAAAAATTAAGGATATCATAGAGCCACCCTGCCCGTAGGAAACCAGGGGGTATGTTCAGAACTAACAACAGTTTGAAAGTATAGTTACTAGGGCTACCCAGAATAACACCTAGAGGACTGTTGTCCTGAGAAAATACAACAATCATAAAGAAAAGCAAGTGAACTCGAAGACCTGTTAACCAATGCTCGCCTTGTCGTCCTTCACTTCTGTTGCACGAACTGGTATTGCAAATGGTTGTGCACAGGTAGGACATAGGCGCTTGGGCGTGTTGGTGGAATAAGCCGCATAAAGCATGTCCAGTCGTTGGCTTGCATAGACCGCTCAGAAGATTTGGTCTTCAACCAGACTTCTCACTTCAAATATGAGCTGCAAGTGCTCTGGGAGTAGAAGAGGTGGCGAGGATGGCCTTGCTTGCTTGTCATCACATCCCAGACATCCTGCATCCTTATCTACACCAGTATCCTTGGCTGCACCGACGTCCATCCACTACTCCTCCTCGATGATGTAAGTTTCGGTGCCGGGGTCTGAGGGAGCTTTTGCACAAGAGTCGGAAGAGGTCCTACCACGGGGAGTAATTCCAGAGCGAAAGGAGTGGGTGTGGGGGTCCCAATCATCAGGGAAGGTGACCATTTTCATTTCTGAGAAATCCGGTGGGAGCTGAGTGCTCGAATCTTCTTCCACGATTGTGCCTGGAGGTGAATCTGCTGCTAAGAGTGCCCGCCTTCGTTGCTGTCTGGAAAGAGTTACTTCGGATTGAAATTCGCGGTGTCATTTCCATCTAGAGGCAGCTGCATACCAGCCCGCCCCCCTGCGTGGCCGTCCCCTCAGTCGCGGCATACCTGAGACTAAGGTTAAAACCAAGTCGCTAAGAGCTGGATGGCAGCCTCGCTGCACAGGAAACTGCTTGGTCACAATGAAATACCCGAGAAGGTTGATGGACGGATAAATCACAATAAATGCCATTAAAGCCATGAGCTTAATGCTCTGGCTGGCCGAACCAAGAGCGCTCGTGCTGGATCGCATCATGTTACAGAGGTGGTCTGAGCTGACGCTCAAATTGAATTGTGGATTGTGTGGGGAGGATCAGTATTAAAGGCCCCCCGCCTCCCCTTGTCACCTCCCCTCATTGACTTCGACGCGTGTCACCCCATCTGAGGATACCTTTTGTTCTAGTTATTTTGCATTAAAAATTATTTAATTTTTTTACATTTATAGAAAAAGAGATCTAAGTACGTGTGTCCCCATCCACTTGATTGAATTTTAAAGGGCCCTTTCTTTGAAAACCTTTTATTGCCCGGGCTATCTCTTTCAGAGTAAGCATCACCATAAGTAACCACTTGCTTGCTTGAAAGAAGTGTATGGTGTGGGGGTGACTTGAATGGTTGAACAAAGTCCAAATTTAAAACTAATAAGACAATTGAAATTAATTTTTTAATGAAACTTAAAACAACATTAAACACAAACATTGCATTTCTTTACATTAAATAGATGGAAAATATTCATTTTATTTATCAATTAAATAAAATAGATAAACATAATCTTAAGAAAATGAATAGTTGCTACCTTAAACAATAATAACCAAGCATGCAAATTTTGAAGCTTGTACTTTATATCCTCCCATAAACACTTTTGACAACATAATTATGCTCAATGGACTTACAATGAACTATTTAAGGAGTGAAATAATTTGACATAAGAATAGATGTGATGGGCCCATAGGGGTGCGGTCTAGTGGCCAACGAACATGTTGTTAAGGTGTTCATGCTGCTAAGCAGGTCACGAGTTCAAACCTTGTCTTATTTGGACGCCAGACTTGTGGGAGGTGTGATTCTCCCTAGGGGTTATAAGGCAGCCGATGAGATTTGACTCCATGTCATGTGAGCCAGATACCACCGTCGTTACCGATTCCCCTAGATACCAAAAAAAATAAAATATATTGATGTGATGGATAAATATATGGAATGTGCCAATGTTGATATCTAATGTAATATTGATCAAAGTTAGTGGCACCTATGGAATGCAAGTTCAAAGAATTCATTGAAAGATGACATCAAATGAGGTATGCATTATAGATAACTCACTTTGGGGATTGACTCCAAGCTAGCTCACCAAGACAAGTGTGTAAAGAGTGTAATATTTATATAAGGATACCATCAAATTAATTTTTTGTCATTGATATTTTATTCTCTTCTTAAAAAATTACTTTTAAGGTCCACATTAAGTTCAAAATGACAAATCGTTCCTATCAAGTTGTAGAATGTGCTCCTTTACGCAATGAAGTGGCTAACATGAATAAAATGTCTTCTCTTCATTTAATAAAAAACCATTAATATAGGATGTCCTTTATGAAATGAAGTGTAACACTTCATTTTCCCCCATCTTGTAATTATAATTATGATTTAAACTGTAGAAAAGACCCACAATGTGAATGTATTTTGATTAATTAATGAAAAACACTCGTCCAACAAGCTAACTAAAGGGTGGAGCATTAGAACTCACCATGATACCATGAGTAGAACATGGTGAGGGGATTGGGGGATTATATTACCTTCCATGTAGTTAACCTTCACCAATGATCCATTTTTCCTAGCTTCCAAAAGTCAATTCTCTCTTTCTTTTTTTCCCCAAAAATCAGTTAATGAAGGGGGTTGGTAGTTGGGAAATCGACCACCCATGATAATTGAAGTATGGAGGAATGGTCGGGACAACTGGAAAATTTCATCTAGTGTGAAATAGGTACCCACCTTGATCTCCATGATTGACCCACGAAATGTCTAAAAATTGGGAACCTTCTAAAGGAAGGAAAAAGGAGAAAACACACGAGGTTGCAAAGAGAGTAGATAGTAGAGGTAGAAAAAAGGAAAAGACATTTCTGAAGAACTATGCAGGGAGAACCCATGAGAAGATAGAGAGTAACGCGTTGGTAGTGGAAATTTCTTAGTGAATAGGATCTCTAAAGCTTAGAATTGGATTATGAAATTCGAGTAGATAACCCTGAACCCAACATAAGTAAGAGGGCCACAAATTGATGCTTCAAAGGAAAGGGAAATGTCACTGATATGGGAGGATGTTGAGGGAATACAAAGGAAGTTAAGGGACTTCCTTGTGCTGAGGTAATCCAACAAGGAAGACATCTGGGATGTTCGTGGACGCCTTGGCTTTGTTCTTAGGAAGGGATTTATATTTTTAACTGATTGTGAGGAAGAGTCACCTTCACATCCATTAACTCCCTGAGAGGTCTAAATTTCCTTAGTGGTATCATAGCCTAGCATGAAGTTGTCCAGTTGTAGAGAGGACTAGTATAAGTGATCCTATAGTTGGGTGGAAAAGTCCTCACCCTCATCCAATTGGTTTTTCCAAAAACTTATGAACATATGCGTGCATATTTATTATTAGTTGATTTTGATACCCGTTCAATCTATAAAATTTTCATGCTTGTGTAATCTATTAAATTGTACGGGTTATGAGAAAAAATACAAGAGAGATGGAATGTATGTATGATATGTGTTCTATGCATGCACTAGATTTTCCTTACTGGTAATTGTCTCTTGGAAGTTTGTGATGAATGGAGGGAATCTATGCTTTGTATACCCAATATTGCTCAATAAATCTACTTTGTGAATTATTTTCCTTTTTGAAAGTATAATGAAAATACTTTATGACTGTTATTTTAATTTGTGGAAGAATTGCATGGAATAGATGTGGAAGAAAATTTTATTGGCTAAGGAATTAAGGAGATGTGTATGTTAAGTTTTTATGCACTCAGGGATTCTTGATTTCTTTGAATCTCATATTCTTGGTTGCTAGGACACAACATTTTTATGAGTGCTTTTTGAATGTTGTAATCCCCTTTGTTGGTATATATTGATTTTCAAGGGTGTTAGGCTAGTAAGATTAGATTGTGTGAAAGCTAGGAGTATATTCCTTGAGAGCCTTTGTCCTTAGTCATCTAAATGTATTATGGGTCAAAACCCTATAAATTTGTGTGAATCCAATGAATGAACTTAGTAAATTTAAGGAAGATGGAGTCCATTATGGACTTGAGAAGAGTGTGCCTCATAATTTCAGTTGGATCAGGGAGCAGATTCCCTTGAAGCTCATTGTATCTAGGATATCTGGAATCCATATTTTAAAACAAGTTAGTAGCAAGGAAAATATCAGATTCTTGGATATATGGATTTTAATGATTCCATCAACATGGTTCGTTCATGTGCCATGGTAATCCCACCATCTAAATCCGACCCATCCCTTTTGTGATTATTAAGGTTATACCTGAATTTCTAGATATCTAGATGGATAGGTTCCATTTGCATGGTTTTTTCTAGGAGTTATGTCAGTCTGGCATATGGATTTGACCTTTCATTTTAAAGTGTTCAAAAATTTGACTTGAATGGTTGTGATTATGACAGAAAGATTCCAAGCCCTATCTGAAAATTTGATTCTCTATTAAAGGATATTTTCTTCAAACTTCCCTTGATTGTTAACCTAAACATATGGGTCTCACGTCAAGGTTCCTTTCATTTGGTGATATGATAAGATTAGATCTTGATCATTCATTAAAGAATCACCTTGTATTATGGACCGTTTGTATCTCTTCAAGATTTGTGCCCTACCTTTTGTCTAGGATTTAATGAATGATGACATGGAAGGGTACATGTATGCTGACATGGCATGACACATGGAAGCTGACATGGATTTAAGGTTGACGTGGAGTGACTCATGGGTGATGACATGGAATGACACATAGGATATGACATGACATGAAACATGCAACAATGATTCAACTGATCCAAAATCTCGATCTAGCTCAACCCTTTTGTAAGTCTTAGAGAAAAACCTAGATTCTCATATGTCTAGATGGTAATGGTTCCCTTGGTGTAGTTTCGTTCAAGAGAGGAGTTAAGTTCTGTAATGAAACTACTCATTACAACGACGAACCTCAAATAACAAGTAATTTTTTTTTTATATATATTGTGTGTGTACATGTGTGTGAGGGTAATAAACACATTCAACTCTGTGTTGCCACCCGAAGATGAACAAGACACATACAATGACGAACACAACATGACGACCTAAGATGCACATCAAGTATCTGTATGTATTGAAAGACGACCAATCGACAAATAAATAAGACTGACTACTTGCCCATCCTACCCTGCAATGGTTAGGACCTCCAAGACACATAAGCAACGCTCAAGCCCAAGTTCCCATCGATTGTAACCATTTAAGGTCTCAGGGTTGGCGACTGTTCTAAGGAACATGGAGGTGTCTACATCCCGCCCGACACAACAGACCAAGCCGACTAAGCTAAGCACAAACATCATGGAAACACAACATTAAATGCATAGGTAGCTAGAACTCTTACCGTAAGCAACTAAGCATATCAGGGTCACATAATCAAGTGTAACCCTTTACTTATAATAAACATCAACACCCTCCATGGGTAGCACAAGTTGGAATGACTTCGTCAACATTCCAGAATCATATCTTTTAAGCAAGAAGTCGAAAAGGTGAAGGAGTGAACTAATTTATATCAAAACAATCATTTTTTAATCAAACTTTGGTCGACGATACCCCCTAAGATTTAATCAACGCCCTCGACATTCATAAATAAACATCATCCACATTACATTAAAACCATACTCAATTTATATTGGATCCATATCCAAGTTATATTAAAGCATTATCCAAATGTAATAAAAACCATATTGAAGTTATATTAAGCATTACCCAATTACATTAAAACCATATCCAAGTTATATTAAAGCATTATCCAATTATATTAAAAGCCATATTCAAGTTATATTAAAGCATCATCCAAATATATTAAAAACATATCCAAAATCATATTGAACCATATCCAAATCATAAACATTAGTATTAGCTTCAAACATTACATTACATTAACTTTACCATCAACAATAATAGCATTGAAAATTAGCATTACCCTAATATTAGCATCAGCATTAACATTTCATTACATTAATGTTACCATAAACAATAATAACCTTGAAAATTAACCTTATCGTAAACATTAGTATTAACATTAAACATTACATTACATTAACTTTTCCATGAACAATAATAGTGTTGAAAATTAACGGCTCATCCACTTGCCAATTAAAGGACTAAAAATCGGCAACAAGAGCCAACGGTGGTGAGAGCATGCCATAATCAAGGGCAACTTAAGTGCGCCTTCCAGAAATCACAAAATCGATTGGGCAGCTAACAAAATGGCTACTAACTTGCTCGGCAAGTATCAGACAACCAGAAACAACCTGGCAACCGTCAAATGGAAACTTTATATTGACAACACGGAGACACCTTTAAAAAAAACTAAAGATTGTACATCTGGTTCAGAATCTCGAAAATGGTGGGGTGCCCGTGCTGTCAGGGTGGTTTCAGCAGTCAAGGGAAGGTTAATACAGTCACAGGGGAAGGATGCAAACATCAATAATAGAGGCGTGGATTTAAATGGTCACTGAGTCAAAAGTTAAGAGTTTAAATGGTATCTGGTTGAGCATTTAAAACGAGTTACACTCCAAAACGAAGGTAAGCATGCAAGTTCGTTAGGTTGCAGGTATTACGCTATAGTTCAAGGTGCCCCTGAAGGTAATATAACCTCTAAAATAATCCAAGAAATGCACAGGTCGGAATTGGCGAATTCCTTGGCCAGAATCACATAAAGGAAAAAATTTACCCCGGTGAAAATGGCAAGACACATCTTCAGAAGTAAATTTACAATCGAATGGCCAAAAGAAATGTCTAAAAATTGTGGCATGCATTTTTTTACAGCACCGTCAATTTTTGTGAGAGAGCTGGTTGCTGAGTTTATAGGTTGATTAGTGGTCTTGATGAGTTATTAGTGCACGAGAGCCGAAGGAGTTTCTTACTGCGTGTGCTTAAATTAGAGTTTGCTATCAGGAACTCGCTTTAGAGAATGTTTTGATCAACAAAAATTCACAGCTATACACGTTAACACAGTAAAAATTTCACTATTATTATATTGCTTCCCTGCACATACAACAATGAACTATAATTATACCAGGAATTTCCAAAAGATTTTAAAACTGCACCACCATTAATTAATTACTGATATGCCACCTCCATGATCTACGATTTCTCCATTACATTGATTATCAAATGAACTTGAAATTTTCTTTATCTATTTAATGAGAGAGGTAAAAAGATACGATTTTTAATTCAAAAATTGTAGGGCGAAAGGTTACGATTTGAACACTGCTAGCAGGGGTGAATTGGGGAAATTTTTAACAGTTGCAGAGGTAGGTAGATGTACAATTCTATTACAGTTGTAGAGGCAGGTAGATGTACGATTCTATTACAGTTGTCGGGTAGTAAATTATTTCCAGATTTTAACACAGTTTTCAAGGGTGAAGATATATGTTTTTAATTGTAGTGGCAGAGGCGAATTTTAAAGGTTTTCCACACAATTTTTTAGTAATTAAGACAAACGAATTTGCCAGAACACACTGCCAGAACGAACTTTCAGAAACCAAAATCACAGTAACCCAACCAGTCTCACCGTTGATTAAGGAGCCTCCCTTATTAAATAAGATCAGTACTCCCGCTGGAAACTTTATTAACACCGTAAGGATTTATCCTAGATATAACTCACGCCTTAAAAACGTTTCTGGGATTTACCTGAGCTAATCATTTAGTTGCTACAACAATCAACTTAAGAAATTGATGAATTTAAAACAGAAAGGCTCTGGTTATAACTAGGAAATCGTGACAACAAGGGAAGAAGGGAAAAACCATAGTCAAGGAGATTAATCTTGGTCTGAGAGCGTAGCACCAAAGGTAACTCACCGAGTGAAATGGCTAGTGAGGGTTTAACAAGGTTGTAGAGTACGAAAAGCATGGAATCCACCATTTCGTGTTCAACTCACAAACAATTTTTCTTAATAAATACAGGTGGAAGATTGAGATTCGCAGGCTAGGAGTAAGATAGATATTCACATTTAGATTCACCAGGGAAGAGACAGTCACATTTTAATTTTCTAGGAAAAGAATTAATCACATTTTCATTTTCCAGGAAATGTATTAGCGTAAACTTAAAATTTGCCAAAAATCATCAATACAGAGTTAAATTATCCCTGCATACATAAGACGCAGTCAAAAACGTAAATTGAAGAGCATGGTGGGAGAAGCGCAAGGGACACAGTCAAACACCATAGGGAGATTTAATAAACCAATCAATCAGCCAGGTTATAAAATTTTCAGTCATAAAACTACACAAACAATTTACCTACTCAACACACCTGTAGATCTAAATCATACATCCTACAACATTCTATCAATCAACATAATTGCATACCGTTGTCTGTTCGCTAGCTCCGAGTGTCATCCGTGCGCTCCATGCTGCTCTCACTCTCCAACCATCGAGACCTCACCAATACCTCCCAGCCAACGCTAGGGGTACTCTACTTCCCCATTATCCCCCTGAGCCGCAAAGGGGCCACACACTATCCAAATGGTATGTCTAGCTCCCAGCTCACCTCACAAGGCCGAGCTAGCACTCCTATCCGAGCTCGAAAATCCCAACTCCTCACAAGTAAATCAGTCAAGTCACTAATCCGGCAGCGTAACGCGACTCTAACAGTCGATCCCCTACTTCCTCCTTCTTCCTCTCTTTTATAGAGTTTTAGAACTTCCAAACTTTCCCTAAATATGATTTAATTTAAGTTTTAATAAAAATCTTCTAATAATTCCCCTTCGTACAAGTGTCATCCATCCCCCACTTTCCTCCAATAATTATTTTTTTTAAATTAATAATTCTCTCATTTTCCTCACCCACCTAGAGTTACTCCTAAATTTACTCCTAGGTGTCCCTAGATTCCCTTACAGGTTTTAAATACTTTCCCTAAAATGAAGTTGCTAATTTAGTTCAATTTAGAAGGTTCTTAATTGCAGATTCTTTACTAAGTTGACCTCGCTTTTTACCATAAGTTCCCCTCTTTCCCTTATTATGTTAGCTCCATTCCCTAGTTTCCTAAATTTTATATTTCCTTCTTTCCCCTTTTTATTAGAGCCAAAATGACAGTTGCACAATTTACCCTCTTTTCCTTTTATTATTAATTTAATATCTTTTTACACTTTCACAAGTTAAATAATTAATTTCTTCTTTACCTTTGATATCCACAGATTTTATTTAAGTTCTTACTTTCTTTATTTTACCGAAAAATTATGAAGTCCACAATTATTGCTTAAGTGTTTTTATTTTTATTTTAAACTTTATCATTTTATCTTTATAGAGATATTTTCTTAAGGATAGACAAAATTTTACCCCTAGAGAATTTTTTGACTTGGAACTTAGATCCTGGACTGAGCGACACTTAATTAGGAGAGTTGTTTTTAAAAATTTCTTAATGAGATAAATATCGTAGGGCCATCTAGGTTCCTCCCTCTATCATCATCAACACAACGTGCCCTTCAGGACGCACTAGGTGCTCCAAGGGTGCCACTCGCCTCATTTGTTCCTTTGTGCAACGTGCCCTTCAGGATGCACTACGTGCTCCAAGGGTGCCACTCGCCTCTTGAATGATTGGTAGACATCAATAACCCCTGGAGTCAACACTCCACCAGGTGAACTCGTGGGAGACTAAGGGCTTCTAAGGAATAAGGCCCCCACCTTATTGTGCGCCCCTTAGAATCATCGTGAGCGACTATCACAGTCTACCCTCATGGCATCGTGGGTCCGCTCGAACTAGGTAATCGTTAACCTACAGTTCGAGCCACAGTGGGATTGTTAGTAGGCTGTGGCAGGGATTCTTTCCACACCTCTCCCTCAACCTCTCTCATAGTCGTGTGTGGCCCCTTTACTCCATATGTGAGTCTGGTCGGAAAGCTATTGTCAGCCTACATCATTAACAAATCATGTCAGAACGTGTCCACATCATATCATCATCTCAAATGTACTAATATCACAGTAAATCAATCAAACCCAAATAGCACACTCTCAGACTCAATCCAGAGTCCAAGGGGTTCCATTGATGCCTCTGCATCCTCAAGGTCCAAAACCCTGCACACTTAGTAAAACCGAGTCAATAGTGCTTGTCTATGTCAATGCAGTAAAACATCATGTCATCTATCATAACGCATCATAATCAAGGGCAAATGTTTTAATATCATAATAGTCCAGATCACTTGCGAGCAAGTGTCCTCAAAGAATAAGTTTTCTCAGTGCACCAGAGCGGGATGTTACAAGTTCTGAAATACGGTTCCAGACTTCCTCTTTAGAAGGTTTTTCAATGCATTTCAGATCCTAAATATCTGAATTGTCATGGTTCTCAGACAAGGTTCTGTCCAATGTTATAATGCCATATAGAAAAAGTGGGCATTCAAATTTCGATATAAAAGGGAAACTCTGGATCATTTGGATCTGGTCAGACCTCCTGATATAATATTTAAGAAATCTAAGATCCTATAATTGAGGGTCCATTGGTTATTTTTCAAAGGAAGCATCTATTTCATTTGACACGTGTGAAATGGTCCACATGGACTTGATGACATCAGCTTGTAGGTAAATTCCAAGAACTTCAAGGGTTCATAAATTTCTCTCTGGAGCTCAGAATCAAGCACAATGATAGTAATTAGAAATATCTTGAAGATAATATTTTTCTTATGAGCTCATAATCAATGATTGAGTTAAATTTAAGAAACATAAGTTATCAGGAAATCAAAATAATTTTCATACGTCCCACTAGCTTATTGAATTTTAGGGGGTCAGGTGTGTTACAGAGTGGTATAAAAGTCGTGGTTCAAATGATATCCCTAAACAGGACCAGGGTATACCATATATATGATATTATTTAACCTTGGTTCAAGTATTGAGCCTATAAGGGCTAGAGAAAAGCATAGAAGTAGAGATTTTGGAACAAAGAGTATTAAAGTGCCTAGGTGTTAATGAAAGTAATGCAGTGCACCCTTTAGAAACCTTGGCATAGTTGAGGGATTGAGAAACTTTGATTTCTGAGCTAGGTCACTTGTCTGATAGACTGAACACCTAAAATGATAAGAACCCAAATGATTGACAATTATTACCATTTTTCATTATATATAGTTATCAATGCATGGATTTAAGGTATTATCCTTGTCAATAGAATTGTCCCCTTGAAAGTTGAAATAATTTTCATCTATGATGTTGTAAATGATTGTTTCAAGGAAAGTTTCATGTCACTGCTCAGAAGGAGTTCAAATGATATAAAATATTCATCCTAGACAGTACAATGTATTGCTAATGGGATTTAGCAAGTGGTCATTAGAAAAAGGGTCAAGTGACATGTGAATATGAGTAATTTTATAAGATCATACCTTTATTGAGTGAATTTGTTATCCTACATAGAGGAATGTACATGTCTATTGACTCAGTGTAGATCTATGTATGTGAATCCAATAAATAGATAGCTAGAGTACATATGCACCAATAGGCATGTGGATAGTAAAATGTTTAGTGCATATGGATATGTTGCAATGCAAATGATAATGATTGAGCATATATCTAACATGTATATATACTTAGAGTAGTTTGATATTAATCAAAAACTAAATTTTTATGATGGATAATTGTATTTAATGATGATATGGTAACCAAGAATGATTAACAACATGAATGAAGATGTTGACGATGTTGTTGCATATATCCTTATGAAGATAATAAAATGATCAATGAAGTGTTTATCTAGAGATTTTTAAATGAGTTCTTGAACATACTCTAAAGACCAAAAGATAAAGTAACATCGAATGATGAATGATAACCATGTAAGTATGTTTTTAGTATCCTTAAGTGATGAAGGAGAATTCAAGTAAGGATCCCCTCAGTGAAAGTTTTATGACTAAAAATGATACAAGACATGGATGGTTAAGGGAAATAGGAATTAGTACTTTCTATGCACTCGTTAATTCCATGATTACCTAGTTATTTCTTGACACATGGAATGCTTTTATAGAAGGTGTGCAAGAGTGATCCGTTGTTGATTGTTTCCACATGAAAGAGG
>ML822378.1:43745-57968 GCA_009831015.1 Picea engelmannii
CTTTGATAGGACCTTTGAGAATCACCTCGGTAGGTACAATAACTAAATGGTTCATAGACAATTCCACCAAAGGAAACCGTTGATCAAGAAAACCCCAACCCTATGTCACCACAAGTAGGATCATTAGTGACTACTACAGCTCAGTGAAGTACATAAAGAGAATCAAGTGGGACGGGTATGGCTACTATCCGCATATACTTAATTACCATATATGATGATGATGAAGGTTCATAGGCTTCTCACATAACCCAGATACCAATCACACAAGAGGAGGAACCTGGGGAAACATTTGCTCCAACTTCCGATGTTTTAATCCCAAATCCCCAGGAAGGAAACCATAAGGTTAGGAGCACTCTGGACACTGAATTTCTTGATCAATTGGGAACAGAGCCTCAGAATGAAAGCTCTAAGAATGACTTGGGTGCTGGTGAACAAGAAGAAGAAACAAAGCAGCCAGAAATCGTCACCTAAATGACCGAACTCCCAGCTAATGTCAATCCTTCACCTACTTCCCCAGTTAGGACAAAGAATTCGTCAGCCGACGAGGACTGGCCAAAGGCCAAATCACCAGAGCATAAAAAAACCTCCCCTTCTAAGGAATTGAAATAACCTACCATGGAACATCTCTATATGGTAGGAAGCCTAGATAATACTTTGTCCTAGGGGGGTCAACAGATTCCTGAACCAGTAGATGAAATCGTCGATATACAAGAACTTGCTTATGAAAGGAAAAGGAAAGTTGTGATGAGAAGAAAAACCAATAAAAGGAAGCTCACACTCAATAACACACTTCTCATAACCACAAAGGAAACATTATTTGACACAGAAAATGCTAAGAGGAATGAGCTAATTGGAGCATGTATGGCCATAACCGATGCTAATTTAGGTAGGGAAAGAAGGGATGAAAGGGAGATAGCCACCATGAAGAAAGAATTGGACCATCTACGACATAAAGAAGAATATTATCAGAATTTGACACAAGAAGTGGTACTCTTGAAGAGTGATTTCCTAGAAATTTATGCACAATTAACAATTGAAAGAGATCTCTTCACCGCTTACATAGCTGATTTCCAGGAAGATATCCTCATGGGACTGGAAAACTGTAAATATATGCAGCGATGGTATGAAAAGACACATCAAGTCTTAGAATGGATAGAAAACATCAGCAAAGTGCAGAAGGGTCAAGATATAGAAGATCATGGCATCTAAGTGCTAATGGATAGCACCATCGCCTGAATAAGAAAGGAAGTTGAACAATGGGTAAGCATGGTCCAAGAATCTCAGCGGAAAATACAGGAAATATGGGGAGAGTGTGAGAAAAGTTGGGAGAAAATAAATTAGGAAATGAGGAGCATTGACCTACTAGAGTTTGGTCCACTAGAGGATTTTGTTGATTTGCATGACATAGTTAAACAACATGAAGAGCAAGACCTATCATGGGAAGCAAAGATTTGACATATTTCAAGCATGATCCTGGGTCAAGTGAAGAATTTCATGGAACCTCTGATTAAAGCTCTTGCAATCCTACAACACTTAAGTGTCAAGATAATCAAGTACAAGGGACGAGAAATAGAGATAAAAGAGGTCATCTCCGCTCCAATGGATCAACACAGGTTCCCATATGAAAATACATTCGAATACGAGAAGAAAAATACACTTTAGTAAAACCACTAGATGATCAAAGGAGAAGCAAAATAGAACAGATAGATAAAATCCGCCACGTGCATTTTCTCAACTTAACACAACTTTAGTAGCTATTTTTAGTTTAGTTATTTTTTTGTTATAAATAAGGGCATTGACCTTGGACAAACGGTCGATGGTTTGGGAGAGAAAGAATTTTTATGAAATTTTGTAAGAGAACTATTTTTGTGCAAGCTATTTTAATTAAGAAGTTCTATTTAGAACCAAAGACACTTCTATCACCTAAGGCGTGAATGTGATTGGACCAAGGAACATTATCTTTGTCTTTGGATTCAATATTTGTTGTTGTATTGAGTAAGAGTTGTTGTATATGTTATTTAAAGTTATCTTATAATGCTGCAACAATTCTTTTATTTTAGTGGATGAATAGAAATCAATTGGGTTAACCTTTTATTGATAATAGAACATTGAAAATTACTTTTATTGCACTAACTTCTTGTCACGTGTATATCTTCTTTTTATAACTCTTATCTCAGACAATGTTGAATATCTACTAATCAAAATTGTATTAATGCTAGTTTGAAGTAGTTTAGATCTTCTTCATCTGCATGCTAAGGTATAAAGGTTATCCTAACACCCAACCTTTCCCCCAAATCACAATTTAACTTCCCTCTTCCATTTAGTTTAAGCTTTGTCTTTCTTTTGTTATAAATATTCGAAAAGAACCAAAAAGAGAACTATGTAGCATGAGGAAAGGTTTCACAGAAAAGACATATCTATCAATCACGATTAAATCCCATCGATAATTCCATCCATATCACGAATCTGGAGAATGTTACCACTCATAAAACACTTATGAGTCTAATTGGGCCTCTTAAGCAAGTTTGGTTCATGTTGTTGAGTTAAATGGATCTTGGACCCCTCAACACCCGGTATATGGTTGTGCACCCTCATAACAAGCGTTGAGGACAACACTTTCATAAGGGGGATGGAATGTTAGGTATCTAGAGAGGTAGTGGGGGGCCCAGAGGGCCCATATTGATAATAGTGGAGGCCACTCAATGTAAGGTGGACTAGATCCACTATATTATTAAATAAGACCCACTATGGTACTTAGATATAATAAATTTAAAAGGACTTACTAGAAGGTTCTACTTCTAGAAGGTTTCTCCTCTAGAATGATCTTAGGTTGTTGGTAGCACTATATAAAGGGGTTCAATAAATGTAATGGGATATGAAGAGAAGTATTGTATTTGGAGTTGAAGCTCAATAGGAGGAATATCCCTCGAAGTGGAAAATGAACATGAGAGGATCTCTTCCATAATAGGATCCATTGTATGGTGTTTCCCTACCTCAAGGATTTTCTTATAATAAAAGTGTGGTTTCTTCTATATTTCTTTGTGGATATATGGTGTATTCAATGTTTGTGGTGATTATATTTGTAGATCTACTCAGCTACTTAACATGTTTCTTCCTTGTTCAAAATAATTGCATGTTGAACTTCATGAAGTTCCTTTGATTATGTACTTTCCATTGAAGCTTGATATTTTCCTTATAATATTTTTTGGATAACCACTACTATTAAGTCACAACTCCAGCCTAATCACTTCTTAATTCCTTCTCCGACCATCCCTAAACTGTGTAATAAATTGACTCATCTCACTTACAATGTTGAGTTACCTTGTTATAATTTCCCTTTCCCTAATAAATTTGACAGTGAAAACCTATCTTAGGCACCATCATACCTTGGAATGATTGGAAACCATCTTGCTAGCGGGAATTCATGGGGAATAAAAAATAATAAAAATAAAATTTCTAACTATGAAAACCCTTTGGGCATAGTTAGACATATATTATTTGAAAAACAACTCGCTGGCGAACAAGGTTTGCAAACAAAAAAAGAAATAAAAAAATTCATTAGAATTGATCTCTAAATAAATATCTCTACGTTTTGCTACTCCATCAGAAGGTTGTTCCATATCACAGTCTATAACTCCTATTGTGCTCCAAAGTTCTAAGATCCACACTGATCTTCCTTGCAAAGTTTGTTACATCATTGTGGACCATATCAGATCTCTTGCCTCTCGATATATTGTTGCAGAAGCTCATGGACTTCTTAGGTAGGTCCAGGTATGCTCCTTTTTCTTTTAATTTATCCAAGTTCATTAGATGTTATGAAATTGTATTTGGAAAGACACTTAGGCCTCTGTCCTACTTCCTCACCTTTTTCCATTTATTCAGGATGGACAATCCCTTCATCCTAGGGGGAAATACCATCACCTTTACATCCCATAACCATGCCTTGCCATTTTTTTTCATGTCCACCCCAATATCCATGTATAAGAAGGATTCAAAGTTTCCAACGAGAGAAAAAGAATCGCCTCCTACCACAAAAGAACCAACATGATTAGCAAGAGAAGAAGAGACATTATTATTTCCCCACAAGAACCAACAATATCCCAAGAAGTAATCGATACACATGCACATGCCAAGGAAACTATTAGAAAAGAGGGATAGGCTTCCCCACAAGAACCTACAATGTAATATGTTGTTGTAGAAGCCATTCCCATAGAGGTATAAAATAGAGGTATGTGATTCATATTCATGGTTCACTAATGTTGTATAATTTTTCCACAACTTCACAAGTTGTTATGAGTTACAGAGTTACCCTCAATAGATTCAAGTGAAGATTTACTAGAAATCACATATGGTATGTGGAGTGCAAATCATTTCTTGCATTGTGAATACATATTTGGCAGTCATGTTGAAGCCAAATGAGACCAACCTCATTAAGGATATTCCCATTAACATTATGAGTGATTTAACTTGAATTTCATTCCTATTTTGATGACTCTTGTATTCATATCTGAAAGGGGAATTTATCAGCAGTCCCAATAGTCTCTTGTTCTTTTCCTTTAAAACAACAAAATTGTATCTATATCATTATGTTTTGGCTATGGGAAAATTTTGACTTGCTGACAGGTGTAGAGAAAAGAACATGCATCATCTATGGAAGAGACACAAAGTTCATATTCAATGGATGAGGGACAACAAGAGCAGTGGTGTTGAAATTATTATTGATAAAGAAAGTATATTATTTTCAAAGAGACCAAGTGTGGAATTGGTCAAGCAGTTGGGTTGTAGCTAATTTTTTTTGCACGAGGACATGTAATTTTCACAATTTGAGGGACTAGGAGTTTTTGTGCATTTAATGGAATTTCGAAGAAGACAAATGGAATCAAAAGAAAAATTTGTGGTAATTTTATACTTTTACTCATTCACATTTTTTTTTAAAAGTGAAAAAAATGAATTGAGCATATCTCACAAACTATATATCCTATTTCCACGAAATTTGGAGGAGAGAAGCACTCTAATGAGAGAAAAAAACTATCAAAAAAATTAACGTAATTATAGTTCATGGTTTTCGAGAAAGTGGCCATCATACCGTACTTTCAATTTCCTTTTATATTGAAATCCATGCATCAAAAGGTTATAATTTTTCGTATGAAGAATAAATTAAATAGTAAAAATCTACTCACAAAAATTTAGAAAAGCCCAGTTTGTGGTTTGGGAGAAAATGGTTAAATAAGTTGTTTCTACTCAGACAGTAGTTTGGTGCTTCTCATGTAGCAACTTATTTTTTTATATCTTGGGATGTTTGAACTGGATTGTTGTGATTTTTAAGGCATTAAAATGTAATAAATATACCCACAAAGAATCTCCTCGATTTGTATTGTCATTTGCATGGAATGTCAATTTCTTTGAATTACTACAACTCCATCAAAATTGTTAAAAAACACTTGAATACTATTTTTGAAACTTTCACACATACCACAATAGAAGCAAAAAAATCCCTAGAAATCATTAGTGATATCAAACAAGAACCATTGTTGGATATGGAAGGGAATGACACCAACACTACTACACAAGAACCAGTGTTGGCTATAAAACCAAATCACGTTGTTACAAAAGAACCAGTAGTGAATTCAAAATTTGTTCCATAAGAACCTATTGCAGACATGAGGGAAATGGTCAAGAATGAAAATTTAAAAGTCCGTTAACATTCTTCTAGTTTGATCATTTATGGTAGCCTATAGGAAAGATCATGACAGTGGAAAAATCACAAGAAAATATTTCAAGGTAAATGGCAAGTGCATTAAAAAAAATGGAAGTCCTTACAACTTGGTTGTGGGTTGCATGAGGACATGCAACATTTTTGGATGGGGGGATATGACGAGATCTATAAATGGCATATTTTAATACCATATTTTCCTACTTTTAACCCATTTTCTCCTACCTATACCTTGTATCAATCCATTATTACGAGGGATTCCATTAAGTTTATTTTAAAGTACTTTACATGAATTTATGATTAAACATTAGAAGAAGATCATATTTGAATTTATATTTGAGTTAATTTGCAAAGATGATATGCTAGACAATTTGTTGTGTAGGTTGTGATGTTTCCACGGGGGATGTTTTGGTTCTAGTTGCTGCAATACTCATTTTCAGTTGCGGTTCCAGTTGCTGCAAAATCATTTTCAATTGTTGCAACACTCATTTTTCAGTTGTTGCAATACTCATTTTCAGTTGCTACAATGCGCTAGGGAACTATTTTGCGTTGCAACTCTTGTTGTTGCGGCTCAACTTGTGCTACAACTTGCTTGAAGTACACTTGTTGAAACTCTCATTGTTGAAACTCCACATGTGTTGCAACTCGCCTTAAGTACAATTGTTGAACTTGCTAGGGAACTATTCTGGGCTGCAACTCCCATTTTTGCAACTCGTCCAATGAACCTTGAGCCATGTCATGCTATCACATATTTTTTATTTATGCATTTATGCAGCAATAATATTTTTCCAAGAATATGAAATATACAGAGATAATTTTGCAATTCCAAGACAAAATATCAGTTTCAGTGGTTAAAATATTTTTCCAAGAATATGAAATATACAGAGATAATTTTGCAATTCCGAGACAAAATAACACTTTCAGTGGTTAACCAAGAATCTTGGAATTTTTGGGTAAAAGATCTTGGAGTTATTTATTATTTGCTAATTTTTAGCAAAAGATCTTGGAAGTTATCTATTGTTTGCTAATTGTTAGGAAAATATCCTGGAGTTATTCATTAATTTCTAATTATTAGTTGGAAACTATTTTTTATTTAGGAAATTGTTGTAACCACTATGGATTTATTAAATCCCTAAGTGGGTTTATTTAGTTTTTTTTTTCTAGTTTCCATTCAATATGTGTATAAAGGATAGAGATCTATCCATTATTCAGGGATGACTCTTAGAGGAATGTCCAAATGACAATGGAATAATTCATTAAGTTTTTATTTCATTTTTTTAATTGTAGTTTTATAATTTCCGTAGTGTGTAATTCAATTAATTAATTTAATCTATTTTATTTGTATATTTGTAATATATTGATTTCTTTGGGGTTATTTTAATTTATTTAGTTAATTCATGTTGTAAGTGTTGATATAGAATAATATCACCACTATGTTTTATGGAGGCAAGGCCCACTCTAATAGAACAAAGTGTTGTGTAGCTTTGGTAGTTTTCTTTAATTTCCGGTTGTGTGATTTAATTATGCGAGTTGTTAATTATTTACTATGTGATTCAATTCATTTATGTTGTTAATTATTTAAGAAGCATTGTATTTATTCATTCATGCAATTGATTATTCACATACGATTGTATTTCATTATGTGATTAATGGAATGATTGCAAATTTTCTTCAGACTAATGACAGGGATAATCTTGGCAAGGATTAGGCTCTGATTTCAAAGACTTAGTTAATTTCTTTTCCAGCATGCAGTTAATCAATTTCCTTTCAACATGTGTGATTTATTTTTAGCAAGCGTAGTTTTACTGCACATAGCTAGTGTTTCTTCGAGAAATAGTTGAGTCATATTCTTGATACATGCAACTGGTGTAAATTTCCTTTCCAAAACAGTAGTTAGCATATTTAATTTTCTACAAGTGTGATATTTTCTTTCCTATATGTGTGCTTACTTTCCAACAAGAGTGTTTTAATTTCCTTCCTATGTGTTTACTTTCTTGCAAGTGTGATTTACTTTCCATGGTTTGTAGAACCTTTCCAAAGCTTGAGAATTGTCCATACTCTAACCACAAATGTAATCATTGATACTCGACTACAAATCAAACCAATGGGAGAATAGAGTGTATCTTGCATATACAATGCATGGTAACTCACAAGTTCCATATGAACCCCAAATTGATAATTAAATGCATATTATTTTTAGTTGTCTTTCTGATAAATTAGAAAGGTAATTAAAAATCTCGTCACCTACAACTTACATGAATCGCTCAATCCAATCTATAGTTGAGTTGTTACAACAAATCTATTGGAAGACGTAAACTCATACCAATATGATTAATTTGAGATTAGCACATCATAAAAACATAGACTAAAGGGAAAGGAATCACTTCTCATGAGAACTAGGACATACATTGATTTGAAATGAACATTGATAGATGAGAGCATATTACCAATCTAACATGGGTAGTATCAACTAAGACTTTAATTGAGTTCATACACATTACATCTCTATAGTAGGAATTCCCTCACTACACCTGATATGAAGCATAGGAATACACATTATCCCACACCTTATAATAAATTTGGATAGGGATAGATGTTGATGTTTTGGTAGCATCAGAGAGGTACTTCCACATAGGCATGTGTTTTTCATGTGGAAGTTGTCAAAAATGTTAGTCTTAAGTTTACTTTAGTTAGAAGGAGTTAATTAAAGTAAAATTGTATTTATTAGTGAATTGATTTATTTAAGGAAATTCTTAGCATGCAGCATGTAATCTAAATCTTAAGTGGGTGTGAGAAGTAATCTCAACCATATATCACTTTGAATATTAGAAATAGATTGTAACTCATTATTATAGAAGAAAGTTTGGGGAATAGAAGAAGTCACTTTTGATAGGCAATAAAAGTCAGAGACTCTTGATGAGAGAGATCAAGAGGAACTTGGTGAGAGACTAAGGTGAGGATCTTTGGTGAGAATCCAAGATCAGAAGAATCTTAGTGAGATGCCAAGAGTAAGAGACCTGGTGAGAGACCAAGGTAGGGAGTTGTTTGAGACACCCTTGTGAGAGACTTGGTGAGAGACCAAGGTTGAGGATAACAAAGAAGGACTTTTTCTAGTAAGGAGTGTAGGGGAAAATAAGGACTTTTTCTTACACTAGAGTGAGGAGATATCACTAGTTGGGTGAATAGAGTTCATCCAAGTATTGATGAGAGGGTTGGATCACAAAGGATTTTGATTCAAGATCTTGATAGGTGGAGAAGAACTTTCATCTAGAGGTGATGCAGGCCAAGGATGTGAGAGAGAAGAAGCATCCACAGGTGGGTTTCAAAGGACAGAGACTAGAGGGAAGAGTAGAGTCATACATATCTTGTCATACAGGATTTATGTACACATCCATGGGTCTTAGAAGAGACAAGCATGAATATCCATGGGTCAGAGAAGGACAAGGAATGGACATCCGCGGTCCAGAGAAGGGAAAGTCGTGGATGCATTGGGAAATGTGCTATTACAAGGCCATACAAAAGCACATGAGTTTCCATGTTTGTCTGCATTGTATAATTCTCTCATTGGGCCATTTTCCCTATTATAGAAGCCCTGAATTGACATTAATAAAAGAATCATTGGACTAGTTTTCCATTCGTGGTTTTTCCATGGGTTGTTCACCCAAAATTCTTGGTGTTATTATGTGATTGATTTGGTTTCCTTGTTTATGCTTCCACTACATGTTTTGTTGAGTGACCTAGTTGTGCCTTGATTCAATAAATATATGTAGCTTGGAATTAAATTTTGGGTTCTAGGTTGAAGGGATATCTCGACATGGTATCAGAGCATACCTAGGCTTGAGAGAAATATTTTCAACATGGTATCATAGCATGGTTTCTCTGGGAGGAAACCAAGTGCATATGGTATCGATGGATCTATGAGATCTAAGTGACCACAGTAGATATCAAGTTCAGATATAGGGTTGTAGTAGAATATCTATGGGATAAAGAGTGTTGAGGTGGGTGCTTGAAGTACTAAGAATAAATCCACTTTATTTTACCGTAGATCAGTCAGATTTGTAGGATATCTTAGTAGATCTATAAACTAGCAAGAATAAATCGAAGGACCAATTTTTTGGAAACATCAAAGATGAGGTTTTGAAAGAGAGAGGGAGCACATGGGAGAAAAGAAGGACTTTTTCTCATGTGCTTGAATCATCTACTTTGGAGAAAAGATGGAATTTTTCTCAAGTACTTGAGCCATGATGAAAAGTGACTCAAAGGGATCTCATATGGGTGAATAAGGAAGGCCATCCAAATATCATAAGATGACATATTTATTGGAGTCAGTGGACTCACAGACATAGAAAAGAAGGAATTTTTCTCAAGGAGATCTCAGAAAGGGGTGAATAAGGAATTTCACCTATAGATCTAATCAGTTGAAAGGAGAAGAAAAGTCGTGGGAACAACTACAATAGTTCCATGAGCAACAGACAGATCTGGTGGAAAGTAAAAATCTAGGAACTACAGGAGTTGCAGGTATAGGATCATACAAAAACAACAGAGGTACTTGGTTTCAAGTGTTGACTATTTCTCAGTGGAAAAAATACACACACATAATGAGTGAGTAAGATCTCATTGAGTGGATGAAAAAGGACTTTCATTCAAGTGTGTACAGAAGGGTTTGAGGAAAGTAGCAAAGGGGAAGCAGGGGAGATAACAGTCAACCATCAAGATCGATGGAATGATTTTGAGGTTTGTAGGGCTTGTCTATTTCATGATTTTTTTTTTCTTGGGTGAACTATTGTCCCATTATGGGAGCCTATAAAAATATCCAAGGGAATATTAGATCAACGTCAATGACCGAGAACAAGGAGAAGGTAGCTCCGAAGGTTGAGCAACTCAGAGGGAGTTAGTTTTCATGTTCAGGTGGGAAGGAGCATCCTTCCAAGTCAGTCAAGAAGGAGCTATAGTATGAGATGGCCATGCAAGATGATGAGGAGAAGGATACTTCTAAGAGCATGTTCAGAGGAAGTTTCTCTTCGAAGATAGGTTAGACCATCATGGCATGGATAGCTTATGTTTCAGAGGGAGAAACCAATCAGGTGTATTGGAGAGTAGGTATGGTAGCATATCTGGTAGCAAATATAGAGAAAAATCCAGGTGAGAGAAGTAACTTCCTTTCTAAGAGGGAATGTTGATGTTTTTGTAGCCTCAGATAGGTACTTCCACATACTCATGTGTTTTTCATGTGGAAGTTGTCGAAAATATTCTAGTCTTGATTTTACTTTAGTTAGAAGGAATTAATTAAAGAAAAATTGTATTTATTAGTGAATTTAGTTATTCAAGGACATTCTTAGCATGCAACATGTAATCTAAATATTAAGTGGGTGTGAGAATTAATATAAACTGTAGTTCACTTTGAAGATTATAAATCGATTGTAACTCATGATTATAAAAGAAATCTTGGGTTACAGGAGAAGTCACTTTTGATAGGAGATCAAAGTCAGAGACTATTGATGAGACAGATAAAGATGACCTTCGTGAGAAACCAAGGTGAGGATATTTGGTGAGATGTCGAGATTGAGAGACTCTTGGTGAGATGCCAAGAGAAAGAGACTTGGTGAGAGACGAAGGTAGGGACTTATGTGAGATACCCTTGTGAGAGACTTGGTGAGAGACCAAGGTTGAGGATAGTAAAACAGGACTTTTTCTAGTAATAAGTGTAAGAGAAAAGGAGGACGTTTTCTTACACTAGAGTTATGAGATCTAACTGGCTGGGTGAAGAAAGTTCATCCAAGTATTGATGAGAGGGTTGGATCACAAAGGATCATAATTTGAGATATTGATTGGTGGATAAGGACTTTCATCTAGAGGTGATATAGGTCAACGAGGATAGAGAGAAGAATCAACCACAAGTGGGTTTCAAAGGACAAAGACCAAAGGGAAGAGAAGAGTTGTACGGAGATTGTCGTACAAGATTTCGATACACATCCATGGGTCTCAAAGGAGATAGGTGCAGATATCTGTGGGCTAGAGAAGGATAGGGCATGGACATACACGGGATAGAAAAGGTTAATGCGTTGATACATTGAGAAACAGTTTGGTACAAGGTCGTACAAAAGAACAGGAATTTCTAGGTTTTTCTACAGTGTATAATTCTCTGAGTGGCCCACTTTCCCTATTATGGGAGCCCTGAATTTCCCTTAATAAAAGCATCATTATACTAGTTTTCCCTCAAGGGGTTTTCCAAGGGTTGTTCACCCAAAATTGTTGGTGGTATTATGTTTTTTATTTGGTTTCCTTTTTTGTGCTTTCGCTACATGTTTCATTGAGTAACCCAGTTGTTCTTTGATTCAGTAAATATATGTTTCTTGGAATTAACTATCGGGTAGGTTGAAGGGATATCTTGACATAGTATCAGAGCATACCTAGGGTTGAGAGAAATATTTTCAACAATAAACACACTATCGATTCTCCATAATTTTGAATGGACACACACACTATTCACAATGAGAATAGCTATATTGATCATTATATACCTTTACAATGTGTGAATAGGAACATACACTCTATTCATTACAAGGGTGGAATGAGACTCCACTTTCTCTTCAATCCTTCTCCTTTGATTAGATAAGCCTCACTGAGCAAGTACAATTCAATAAAAGTGGAATTAGGTCCTCACTATGACTTTAGTGGGAATTCCCCATGTCATTAAACATCATATACAGTTGATGCACTTGATCACTTCCACTTGATAATCCAGAGAATATTGATCACCACTACCACTGGTAACCATCCTGACTTAGTTGAATTGGCATTGGGTTTCATTGAATTGTTTGTATCTAGAGGACATCACCACTACCACTAATGAATATAACTCTTCAACCATGCCATTTTTTTTCTCTTTCTTTTTCCATCGTAGGAGGATAAAAATCTCAGGATTAGTGATAAGATATAAATCATGATTTATCTCATTCCTCTATTTATGCTAGCCTCTTATAAACTTAACTCACTCAACTAGATTGAACTTGAATGGTCTCGTGGACCATATATCACTGCATTATGTGCTCTCATGGTTTTAGCATCATGATTGTTTATTCCACAAGTACCCCTCCAATTCAAGTAAAAATACTTCTGTGGGTGTTTGATAGATACAACCAACAATGCATACATGCAAAGAAAAATTGTTTTTTTTTTTTTTAATTAATAAACACCAAATCCATAAACACTTATACAAGATAGACTTTATAAAAACATTAGAATAAACAATGATTACATGTTTGTAGAAAATTCAAATGAATCTCTCCTCTTTTCTTCAGGAAACCTTTTACTAGATCTAGGAACCATTATTTGTCATGTTGGAGGATATTTGAGTAAGAATAAGTGCACATGTTCTATTTTTCTACGCTCCTATGTTTGTGGATGGCACTTATATCGAATTTTCACTTTGGTGCTCAAAATTTGGTTGCACTTATTATGTTGGGATGTTATTTCAATGCAAATTAATGCCTCTATTCGGCCACTTCCAACATGGGAATTTCTACCTTTATTTAAAGAGCCTTTCCCATGCTTACTATACTACCTTTATTTTCACATGTGCATACTTGGCACGCTCTATCTTTACTGGGATAATTTTTAGAACTCTAGGTATTTGATTGGGTGTCTCTCTCTTCACACCATTACTTCTATACAAGTTGCACCCTCCATGTTTTAGGTTTTCTTATAATTTTAGAATGCAAATATCCTTATACTAAATGTGGTGTTTTGTGTAAAATATTACATTGTTTCTATTTGCATTTGGATTTGCACTAACATTAATGCCTACTTGTCACAATAATTTCCATGGATTCAATCATAAAAAACAAAAATCATGTTTTTCTCTCTCAATTCCATTCTATTTATGTACCTTTGTCTAATTGAAACCTTTCACTCATTGAGCAATAACTACAAACTGACTAACATATTTAATGTAATAAATTAATCCATAAGTCTCTTAGTATTGTTGGCATAATAATGTTTCAATCTATCAAGTTGATATTAGGATGAAGTATATTGCAACATTTTAAAATATACAAATATCACATCATACCAAGGGGACTTCACAAAGTTGATGGACAAAAAAGTGGAAACAGAGTAGGAAGGAATGCATGCACGAACAAATGTGTGTACATTCCTATAAATGCAAATGCGTTCTTAATCCTACAGCCTCTATACTCATTGAATTATCACACAGAATTTCCATCTCATATTATTTACGAACGTGCACACATTACTCATAAACACATGTTCAACGATGCACATGAATTTCTATAAAAAATGAAATAAAAATAGCATGCATGCACTTTAGGAATATGCACATGTCCCTAAATCATGTGTGCATTATTAGAATTAGGAATGCATACACATTCCTGTTAGAAAAAAATGTCTCTCACAATCCCTCTCTCTCTCTCCCTCTCCCTCCCTCCCTCCCTCTCTCTCCCCCCCCTCTCTCTCCTCCTCTGCCCCACTCTTCGTTCCTCTCTCTCTCT
>ML822378.1:58068-71902 GCA_009831015.1 Picea engelmannii
TGTACACGCATGTAGTAATGGAGCAGGGTGCGTGGGCCTTTATAAAAGGGGTTTTTAAGAAGAGTTGTTCAGTAGTGTTTTGGCAAAGAAGGAATCTGAGATGACGTGATGCCAGGTAAGCATGTCTGGTGAAAATTAGGGTTATAACAGATGCCCCCTAATGTGTGAGGTCAAAAGATCATATGATGGCCGAAATATATTAACAATCTTCACCAACGTTCCAAACAAGTGAGCCCAGGGACTAGAATTTGGGAGGTGCCTTTTGCAAAATAATAATTGTTTCACCGAGGCGGGCATACCCATGCTCGGGATAAAATAAGATCATGGCTACCAATCAAATACACTGTAGATCCATGTCATATAACTATATAAAGTGTAGCCGCGAGAAATACACAACAGAGCTACATCTCTAAATCAAAAGATATACATGTAAAGTATCCATCTTCTAGAAGTTGATAAGGCCTGATGGCTGGATATGAGGTCTTCAGAGCTCGAGGAATAACTTAAAAATCTTCAAAACTCAAGTAGGGGTTTAATATGAGTTTACGACTTCACTACCCAGAGGTCTTCGAAGGCTTGTCGGTCATGGACTAGAGAATCTTGATTATCAGATTGAAGGCTTCATTGATCTCGAACAAAGACTTGATTGGAATTTCGAGATGGCCAGGCATGATGGAAAGAGACAAATTGCAGAGGGGCCGACTCAGGCTTGGTAAAAACCTCCCTTGGACAATAGCACGAAAACTGATGAGACTCAGGTAGCATGGCATTTGACATAAGTTCATGATGCAGGAGGCAACACAAACTCTCCATATGTTTGGAAGAATAACCAAACGGAGGAGGACACAACTCAATGTAGCGGGAACAACTTCCTAAGGTCATATTAAATCCCAGGGTTTGACAAACAAATTGAAATATTTGTTGTATCCAAGGGAGACTCATTTTGCTGCCAATACAAAGAAAATACTTTTCCCTTCCTCTTTTTGGGGTATATTTGATTTTTTTGTCTTTTTGAATAATTTTGGAAAAAGAATAAAAGAATGTTATGTTACAAAGGAGGAATCGAGTGTCACAAACATACTAGTTCCAAGCACATGGAACACAGGGATGCTCAGGGAAAAGGGACATATGCAAGAAAAGGACACTCAGGAAAAATCCTCCAGGGGCCAAAGGTGTCAAGACACAGAGGCAAAGTGCTACAGGGCTTGCATATAAGGCATGCTTTAGATGGTTTAGTTGAGAGCAACATGGAGCTGGAATTAGGCCAAAGACACGGGTATGCAAATGAGATTAATAAGACACACAATGGTAACGTCCTTCGATGTAAGTTTAACGATCCCAGAGAAGGTAAGCTCGGTGGTTTTTCATATTTAGAGAGTCTTTAAAATGTAAAAGGAGACTCCAATGGAGTACCTTTTTCAAAGGTAGTCTAGTCGGTTTGAAAAAGGGGTAAACTAGCACTGACAAGATGTCTATTCAAAACCATTTTAACGAGTGTGATAAAGACAAGATCACTCTGCCATTTTTTCATTTTTAAGGAGTCTGAAAAAATCTTAACTATGGACTTTGTCAGGAATGTTCTTTTGGACCATTTTAACAAGTGTGAAAGAATAAGGTCACTCAATGATCTTTTCAATTTTAGGGAGTCTGAAAAGAGCTTAACTATGGACTCCGTGGGGGTTCCTTTTTCGTACATTTAGTCCCTCGGGCCTGAAAAAGGGTTAAAATTATACCTTAGGGTACTCTTCTAGAGACCTAGAGTTCCTTAGAGGATACCTATATTCGTATAGTTGACTGTTCAGACCGAAAAAGGGGTAAACTACCGCTGGATAGATGTGACTTCAAATTTCAGTTTAACGAGTGTGAAAGGTCACAAGATCGCTCGGCAATCTTTTCATGTTTAGAGGGTCTGAAAAGGGCTTAAAAGAAGACCCATTATATTTTTTTGGGAGGGGAGTCTCGAGGGTGAGGTCAAGAGTGAAAATGAATCATGCAAATGAGGCTCAAGCTTGTAATTAGAGAAAAACTATGGAGGACTCCCGAGCCTATAGTCGTTAGTGACAGCATGGACATCGTCATGCAACCAAGATCTACCTAGGGCATCCATGTTATGGTAGGCTCTACCACCAAATTACGACACTTCTAAAGCAGTAATGAGAGTTTTCTGTCGCAACTTGGTGGGATCGATCCTATGGCAAAGAGGAAAAGACAACGAGATGAAAAAAGTGGGGGTGGAATCCGAGCTTAAATGCAACGAGCTGGGAAAAAATGAATTTTTACCAAAGGACCGTCCAAACGCACAAATCTCAAAAAATTTCCAAATACCCAAAGGAATACCTCCCTTGATCATCCAAAGAAAACTCTTGAACCATCTTAACTGATTTTCAGTTTAGAAAAAATGACAAAAGGGTCCGAAAAATGACAAAAAAGGGCCAAAAACCTCTATAAATAGAAGTTGGCAGCTCATTATCACCATTATTAATTCAAAAATTGACTAAAAGCCAAAACTGCCCCTTTGTGAAAAGAATTGATTCTAGGAGCTTCAGTGGACGAAACAACCATCTGCTTGGACCAAGTAAGTATAGATTCTCTCCTCTTGCAATTTAAATCTTTATTTATGCTTTTAGTTTCAAGTTTTGGGGGGCATCGACCCTCAAAAGGTTGGCCCTAGGTCCACGTGGGTTGTATTATGACAAGCCGCGTGTACACTTGGGTAGAGGAAAAACTGCACGCGTGTACACACGACTGTCGTCATTACAGCCCTCGTGGACCCTTTATTTAATGGAAACAAATTTTAAAAAGCAAGGTTTAACCCTCCTGAACTTGGTTTTTTGTAGGATGTATGTTCACTGGAGGGAAAGAGAGCATGAGGAGATTAGTGTGTTGGTCGGGGAAGACCCCAATGTTGTTGCTACCTAAATGCAATGTGGGCTGCTAAAATTCTTTGGATGTCCTTTTATGCGAGCACAACCTAAGCTATTGAATGCCTTGGTTGATTATTGGCATCCCGACGCAGAGGCCTTTATGTTAGAGGGGCAGTCACTGGTGCCTACTATAGAGGATATATACTTTTTGACTGGCCTCTACAGAAGAGGGGAACCAGTCAATCTCTAGACATTTCCTTCGAGGCCTCATAACATATCGGAATTGATAGGACTTTATTCTGAGGCTGGTATAGACTGATCGCACTCTCAAGTGCCAATAAGAAAGATCATTGATTTATCACTGTAGGCAATTGTGTTGCTTATTAGGAAAATGATTGGTTCTACAACTCTACATCAGGCATCCCATGCACAGATGAACTGTGCAGTCCACTGCTTAAATGCACAGATATTTGACTGGAGCACTACACTACCGGATTGTATGAAGAGGCAGTTGACAGATTGTCGGTGGTGGACGCAAAGTAACTTTGGGTTCGGGACAATTCTATGCTCTTTCTTCTTTGAAAGAGTTCCTAGTTTCAGTCCTCGAGTGGTGGTACAAGGATATCAGACCTCTCTTCCTGCGGTTTGCGGATGGGTAGTGTTACTGCCATGACAGGGTGGTGGAAGGACCAATGTGTCCTTTGATGATGACTTCTTTAATTGGTTGTCACGACAGATCCCAGTCATAGAGGATTACCCTTATGCTAGGATTGATTTCTTGAGATACCCTGAGATATCGATACCTCCTGGAAAGGAGTGAGGAGAGATGGGTAAGTTTGCATATTTTTTCTTTTTTTTGTGAAACATATGTAATTTTTATGTTGTTTTTTATATATATCATTTTTTTTATACCAGATTATTTGACATATATGTGTCTATTATGTGCGGATGTGGGACCAGTGCGACTAGCAGATTATGCAAGGAACAAGTGTCGTCCTTGGCCAGGGGCCGCACCTACCACCATAGGGGGACTAGCGGAAGCAGGAGAGCTTCCAGTTGGTGAGGCTGAGAGGTTTTTGAGACGAGTTGAGAGAAACCTTACCTCGCTCACCCGCACAGTCACTATGGTAGAGATTGAGGATCTGCCACCATCTATGTAGCCTCATGTAGTGGGGGCACCACAGACGTGGGTCCAACTGTTTCGGCATTTGGTAAACGTTGTTGATCATTACAACAGAGCCCACAGGCCCTGACCTTAGTTAGTCTAGACTTTTCACGTGCCGAAAGAACTACTTGTATATATTTTTTGAGGGCATAAGCCCCATGACACGTTACTGGTCATATTTTTGAGGCGCTTGCGTCCACCGATGTACTCTGGTGATTATGATATTATATATGGATTTTTAAGTCTTTTTGTGTCTTATGGATCATATTTTCCTTTAAAAATGTATTTACATGTTTACGTGTATGTCTTTTTATATGTTTGTGAGATGCTAGTCTAAAATTTGATTAGCTAGAGTATCTGTAACTTGGTTTAATCTCCTAGGAACATGAAAATATGTAATATAATCAAAGCTTTGTTCTAAGAGACGTACCCTAAGGAATCGTCAGTGTAAAGTTGGATCATGAACACGGTAGACTCTACTTAACTGGGACACAACCAACTGAGCATCTAAATAGACCTAGAGTTGAGAGATACCAAATGATAAGGCATCATGAAGCAACTCAATAACTGCACTGTACTCGGCGAAATTGTTTGTGGTGTCGCCTAAGCATATACCTCTGGAAGATAATAACTGGCCTCGAGGTGTAAAAATTACCCAAGCTATGGAGGCTAGCCTTCGAGTGTGTCGGCTAGCACCGTCTGCATACCCAATGAACACCTCTGATTCACTTGACATCTACCACAGTGACAAAAGATAACATCAAAATGACACGTCCATAATACTAAAAGAAACCAGAAAGTAATAGTACAAAGACTATACATATGTTGCAAAAAGTTACCCAAGGTGACCTACCTATGAGTAATACTTCTTGAGGTAAAGCCCATTTCTAGGCTCCGCCAAAGCATTTCCCTCAAAATCAACCAGATGATAAGCACCCTTTTTTAGAACCTCTTTTATGATGAAAGGTTCGAACCACATGAGTTTGAATTTTCCTACCCCAAGGGAGTCCTTATCTTGCTCGTAGACCAGGACAAGGTCGCCTTCAAAGAAAATTCGAGGATGAATGGACTAATCATACTGACACTTGAATTTTTGTTTGTGAGCCTCATTGGCCAGGGACGCATCACGACGCTGCTCATTGAGTCACTCAAGGTATAATAACCGTTATTCAAGTGGAGAAGTGTCTAGAAATAACTGTACTACCAATTTTAGGGACGAGATCTAACATTCTAAGGCAAGACTGCTTACAGCCCGTAAATGAGTTGAAAAGGTGAGAAATCAATTGCAATATTAATATACATTCGGTAAGCCCATAATGTCAAGTATAACATCAAATGCCAATTTGACTTGGCTAAGTTGATCGTTCGTTGTAGGATGGTCTTAAGAGATTTATTTACAGCTTCCACCTGACCATTTTCTTGGGGGTAGTAGGGTGACAAATGTTCTAGCTGCAACCCAAGCTTTGATGTTAATTCAATCATCATCTGGTTCTGAAAGTGACTTCCATGGTCAGTGACAATCTCTATCGGTATGTCGAACCTTGCTATTATCTGGTTGAATAGAAAGAGAGTTACAGTCTCTCCATCATCTTTAAATGTTGTCATAGCTTCGACCCACTTCGTGAAGTGATCTATGGATATAATGATATAATGGTGCCCCCTTACTAAAGGAGGGTTGCATGTAGCGTAATCAATCCCCCACTTGGTGAAGGGACCAACTGTGATGATAGAAAACATGGGAGCAGGATGAGACCTCATCTTCCAAGAGAAGATCTGACACGGGTGGTACTTCTTGACCAATTCGATACAATATTTGATTAGTGTCGGCCAGAAGTAACCTACTCGTAAAATATTTTTGGTTGTTTCCAACCCAGAAAAATGACCGCCACATGCTCTGGTATGGCACTCATTAATCACAATAACTGCTTCTTCATGAGTGAGACATCGGTGCATGATGCAGTCTAAACCTCTTCGATACAACATATCGTCGAGTATGAGATAATTCTTGGCATGATGGCGTATATGACGACGCTCATCACGAGAAGGAGAGGTGGGGCACTTCAAAGTCTAGAGATAAACCAGTATATCTCCATACCAGGGATCTGAAGATGTGATCAAAAACATATCTCCTCTGATAGGCGACTCTTTGGGCACAACATCACCTTACTCAACCAGAAGTTTGGAAATAAGTTATGCAAAAACCAGTGACTTTTTGGATTTCGCCGAAACGAAATCTAAGTCGAATTCCTGGAGGAAAACTATCCATATACTAATATTTTCGCCTATTACCCGTCGTGTCAACACGTATTGAAACAGATTCATAACGGAAATGACAATGGTCTTGCGAAACAAAACATAATGACAGAACCGTTGAACAACATGGGCTGCTGCCAACGCAAGTTTTTCGATATGAGAATAATTGAGTTCTGGTCTGACTAAGCCTTGGCTCAAGTAATAGATCACATATTCTGAGAGAAAATCATCTTTCTGAACTAAGACCATGTCGATGGTTGACTCTTCTGCAGCTAGGTATAATAATAAATATTTGTTATATTTGGGTGGTCGAAGCAAAGGGGCAGTTGTGAGGGCATGTTTCAACGCTTCGAAGGAGCATTGAGCGGCATCGTCCCAATGAAAAGGAATGTCTTTCTTTAGTAAGCGCATAAATCCCTTTTTGATCTCAGCATAGTTGGCGATGAAACACCTTAAAAAATTTTCCTTGCCCTGTAGACTCTGAAGTTGAAGGATTGTGCATGGGGGAGGCAACTGAACTATTGCCTCAACCTTGAGAGGGTCGACCATGATCCTTGTTTTTGACACTATGAAACCTAACAAACATCCTAAGGTTACGCAAAAGTTGCACTTGTTTGGATTCAAGCGAATATGGAAGTGGTGACATCGCTCAACGATAAGTCGGAGGTGTGTGGGATGATTCGTTCTCTTGCGAGATTGAGATGCTAAATCATCTAAATAGGCCTCGACTATATGCTTGAGATCATGGAAAGAAAAAGACATGGCCCGCTAGAAGTTAGCTCCATCATTTTTTAGACCAAAAGGCATCTTACAATAGGCAAATGTACCCCATGGACAAATGAATGTTTCTTTGTGCTAGTCTTCGGGTTTGATTTGTATCTGATTATATCCCGAAAAACCATCCATGAAAGAAAAGGCCTTGCAACCTGCACATTCATCGATTATCTGGTCAATGAATGGTGTGGGAAAATTATCTTTTGGATAGGCCTTGTTTAAATCACGGAAGTTCGTACATACGTGAATCATGTCCGGTTTCTTGTTGACCGGCACTGGATTTGACACCCATTGGGTCAAATGGATAGGGTAGATAAAACCAACTTTGAGAAATTTCTTGACTTCAACCTTAATGGTTTCTGCTTTCCTGGGATTAACTGGATGAAGCTTCTGCCAAAATGGATTGGGATTAGGATAAGTTGTGATTTCATGTTTGACTATTCTTGGATCAATGCTTAGCATTTCCTCGTAAGACTAGGAAAAAACATCGTGGAATTCTTTAAAAAGATCTGTGTAGACTTGAATCTCTTCAGGGGAACAGTTAGCTCCGAAGAAAACATTCTCCACGAACCCAGGGGTTCTGGATATATTAATCGGTATAGTTTTAGC
Source organism: Picea engelmannii (assembly GCA_009831015.1). Lineage (NCBI taxonomy): Eukaryota > Viridiplantae > Streptophyta > Pinopsida > Pinales > Pinaceae > Picea > Picea engelmannii. Next base: position 65,734 of record ML822378.1, read on the forward strand.
GATAGTTTCCATATTACCCTCGGCATAAACCTCATGTGTATCTAAGAGATTAATAGGACAAGACCTATCTCCAATCATAGTTAAGGTGAATTCTCTTGCCTCAATTCTACTTAACTCTGGGAGGAAGTATGATCGGTGATGGAGATCATCCCAGGGTTTGGCCGGACTATTCATTACTTCAATTATTTATTCGTCGGAGGGCAAGAGTAAGTCTAACACATCGATATCAACAAGAGAACCTTGAGCCCAAATAGGCTCTAGAATTGGATCTAACTCTTGTGGAGGAGTTGGATCGGTGTCGGCCGAAGCTTGTTGGACTAAAGAGTACGCTACTTTGGCTGCGGACAAGGGCATGGACATGCTAGGGTGTCTTGTCCCTTCCATCATGGCCAATGGGGAAGGAAGTATCCATGGATCGTTGAAGTAAGTTGTGTGAAACGACAAAACTTGGAAAATATCAACCTTATGGTGGTCGGATATGAACTTGACATCGCCTTGAGGGGGTGGGTAATTGAAGGTACCCATCAAATATGGGAACAAACCAACCCCTACGTTGACTACACCTGGTTGGGGATTATCAATCATCGGGACCACAGATTCCCCAATGAAGGGTCAAGTCTGGAGAAATACAATTGATCAATGGTCACAATTCGGTCCTCGTGTGGAAACAACAAGACCCAAAAAACTATAGCAACCACTGCTTGCATGGCATAAGTCAAACTCCTTCCTAACAATAGATTGTAGTCGAGGAATGCGTCGACTACTTCTACATCGATGCACACAGTCTTCCCTCCTAACTGCATAGGGAAAGAGTGAATGATACCATGTGGTTGGAACGAACGACCGTCGAAAGCAGTGAGAAGAGGAGGTGACGGAGACAAAATGGGTTGGCCGATGGCCTTCCAACATGCCAACGACATAACGCATGTCGAGGCACCCTCATCAACCACCGTGTAGAAAATGTTCTGAGTAAACGTTTTTGTGGGGTAAGCCACTACTATCTGAAATGCTACGTGGTAAGGAAAATGAGGCTTTAAGTCAGTTTTATCTAGCATGATTGTACCCAGATTACAAGTCTTGGTAGATCCTAAAGAGGCTAACAAAGATTTCCTCTGGGAAGGGTAGCTTTGGAGGACCTCCAAATCAGACATCGCACAAGGGGTTTCGGACAAATCCTCCACCAGAGAATATTTCTAGGCGGCCCTTGCATTTGGGTTGTGAGAAGCTTTCTTGAACACGCCTTTTGGGATGCATGTCATTATTTCTCCCAAATTCCTCTCGAGATGGAGAGGAAGAGGTGGTATTTTGGCTTCCTTTCCCTTCTCAGAAGTGTTTGGTTTACTGTAGTCATGTGCTCTAGTCGATATAAAAGCATCACCCTTCATCATATATGTTGTAGGAAAATCTCCCTGCGGACAGGTAGATTGCCTCTAAGGCTTGACCTTAACCCTAGACAGAAAAATGCTTAACGTGGACACTGACTTCCTTTCAAATCTATCTAAACTAATACATGAGAAGAAAGGATAACAGAAGTACCTCTTAATCGACGTTTGTCCCTACATGCTCTAAGTTGCGCTCCAATCCTTTTCTCCTCGCTGAGTCCTACAGGAAAACAAGATACAACCACTTCCTACTCTATTGATATTAGCTTGAAAACAGATCTATCAATTAATGATAAGTTTGTGTAACATCAGACACAAACTAGAAAGAAACAGGCCAAGTGTGTCATATTAATGAGAATAACGATAGCAGTGCTTACAATCGTAGATGCGAATGCGACAGCTTCGTCAAGTCCCCTTAGTCTAACCCTTGCTCGAAAGATCCACAACCTGGTTGACAGCAGCTTCACTGATCACTTCTCCTTTGGCTGACTATCTATTTCCTATGAGATCATAGGTTTCATGCTAGCAATTCTTCCCCCAATCAGCTATGTTCCAACACCACTTATGAGATTATAAGTTTGGTGTAATTCTCCATTTCTATTATTCTTTCACCATTAGAAATCTTGCTTATATAGCCTTGGAGAGGATTTAACCACTTGAGATATCCTTGGGGAAGTTGAGGATTTTCCTCCTTCAATTGAGGATCTTCCCTAGGATCATGGCTGGACTAGGGATTCGAATCCAACTGCCTTCCAAGAATGAAAAGATGCTTCCCCCATTTATCTCAACAGCTTAACAATCGCCTAGAATAGGTAGCGCTCCCTCAAAGGGGACATCAGAGCGTTATAGCGCTCCCTAGTAAGCTTTAGGGGGCGCCAGTGCTCTCAAAATCTATAGCGCTCCCTCAAAAGGACCAGGGGAGCGTTATAACGCTCCCTAACAGTGTAAGGGGGAGCGTCGGCGCTCTGAGGTAGTGTAAGGGGGAGCGCTCCTCTCCAAAAACTCAGTTTTTGAGGTGCTTTCATATGGAAAAAGGTTTGCAAGCCTGGTGACTCATTTCTCCTCTTCCAAATCAAATGTTTGAGGTGTTTCAAGTGTCCTTCTCATTTCATTATAGGCATGACATAGGCATCATGGCAGCATGCTTTCTTTGACACCTGCGACACTTGTGAGAAACATGCGACACCTGCGACCTTGTGAGCAAAATGTGACACTTGTGACCTTTGTAATGACGACACTTGCGACACTATCAAAGTGAGTAATTTTGATGTGTAACATATTGCCCCCCAAAGTATGAAGTTAGAATATAGGAACTGATAACTGAAATGCTTTGTAGACGCTCAAGCAAGGGTATAGACTCGGAGAACCTGATAGAAGTTGCACACAAACATCCAACAAATATCATGACATGTTTCAAAACCCAAGGCAGGCATACCTATGCTTGGGTGATCAAGGCTTGCAAGATATGGCCGCCATAAAATACACTGCGGATCCATAATTGTATTGATAAAAAGGTATAGCCACTGAAAATACACTGTGGATATATACTCTTGATGACTCGGACTGATCGTAGCCACGAAGAATATACAGTGGATCTATGAGATGACAAGACATAGCCACGACCAATACAAAGTGGATCTATGTAACAGTGCATGTGTTCTTTTTCCAATAAAAACTCCTTCGCAACCTGGGCAAAGAACATATCAAAGTGATTACACAACACGGGGTCTTCTTACCAATCCCAGTGTGATACGATTCTGACCATGTGAATAGATGTCTTGACGTCGAACATGGCAGAAACCACTTGATTACCAGTCAATGAGGTAAACCGTTAACAAGCGCGAGGGAGATCACCATTAATGTCAATGATTCCCAAGGTACCTTAGTACATTCCATCGAACGTGAATAGATGAGCTGAGGTCAAACATTCGTGGAATAATTCGATCAGAGGTCGATGATGTAAACCCACTGTCGAATGTGAGGAGGCCTGGCATTGAGGCGTGCAGGTCCCAAAGTACTAACTAGTTTCTAAGTCTGATTCCCGGATAGTGTGTTGGAGTCGACAGGAATAGACTCGTCGAGGGAGGGCCTTGATGTATCCCCCATCAACGACATGAAACAAACATAGAGATGTAATTGGCAGATCAAATGGACATGGACTGACACAAGTTTTGAGGCACGATATTTGGGATGGCTGACTCTCGAGGCAGATACTTCCCTTGAACACTGAGGCACGACAGCAAAACATGACATGGACCAAAACTATGCAATGGGTACTATCAGTTGTGTCGGGTGACCCAAAGTAGTGAAAGGGAACTCAAAGGATTGGCTCGGTGCAGAGGTTCGGAGGATTATGATATATGCAGATTACAAAGTGTCATGTTCAAGGGCAACTCTAAGATGTGCTGGATGATGTTCTCAAGAGACTGCTCGGCTTGCTCCTTTCAATTTTTCCCCCATCCAAATAGATGAGTACCTCTTTTTGATTTAATAATCTCGAGGAGGATAACACATGCTCTATATAACTCACCTTCGGTAAGTTCCTCTTCCTTTGTTTAACGAACCGGAAGAAGTAAGGGTTCGGTCCCATATGGGCCTGTCGATGTGTGATTTAACGAGTCCAAAGACGGAAAACTCGAAGGTTTTTCAGGATTATAGAGTTTGGAAAAACACTTAAAAGAGAACTCTCTCGGTTCCTTTTTCGTACAGTAGTCCAACGAGACCGAAAAAGGGTTAAATTATCGCTTGAAAGACGCCCTTTCTGACCTTTTAATGAGTGTGAAAGGAAGCAAGATCACTCGACAATCTTTTCATATTTAGAGAGTCTGAAAAGGGTTTAAAGAAGACTCCAGGGGGTTCCTTTTTCGTGTGTTCGTATCCGTACAGGTCCAAAAAAGAGATAAAAGTTTACCCGGTTGCATTCTCATGTATTTACGAGCACGAGAAAGAACAAAGACTAAGCTCGGTATGCCCCCAGCTTGAAAGTTGGTGGCTTAGCTCCAGAATGATCATCAAAGGCTGGAGACATGCCCCCCCCAAGCTTCAATTCATTCACCGACTTTGAGTTTGTCACCAATTTTTGTGCTAGATGGAGAAAAAGGATAAAGGTGGATGAAATGAAGGTTCAAAAATGAGACCTAACGAAAGACTCAACTTGAAGGGAGAGGTGATTGTTTCATTTTTTAACGAGCTTGACACAGGAAAAGAACTATGCTCAGGGTTCCGGGTTCGATCCCCAGATTTTTGTTTCATTTTTTAATGAGCTTTCTACAGAGAAGAAAACTATGCTCAAGGCCTCTATTTCATTTTTTAACGAGCTTTCAACAGAGAAGAGAAAATATGCTCATGACATGCTTCTTGATCATGTCTACCAAGAGGATAATGCTCTGGGAGGATACCATGTCAAGGGACAAAACTCGGTCATGGCCTCCAGGAGATCCTCACTGGATGGAAGATGATCACTCGAGGGGGAACACATGTCGAGGGTCACGATAGGAGTAAGGAGATCAGGCTCCAATAACCCTACCGAAGAGATTACCATGTCAACTACCGGATCCAAATCATCGAAAGTTGAGGTCATGGGAGACAATGCCACATAATTGACATGCGGCGGGGGTGATATTGTCTGCATATAAGAACCACTTAGGGAGGTAACCCAGTCAAGGCCGATGAATGAAAGTTGATCAATAGTCACAATTCTTCCATCGTGAGGGAAAGATATCACACGGAAAAGGGTGGATACAATAGCTTTCATAGCATAGACATAATATCGCCCAAGGAGTAAAGAGAAATCCAAGGGGTCTCGGACTACCATGACATCGATAAAGACAGTTTTCCCTCCCAAAGTTACAGGAAACTGAGGAAGGATCCCTAAAGGTTGACTAGTTCTTCTATTAAAAGATAACAGATTCTGTGTAACCGGTGCAAGCTGCGGACAACCCAAAGCGTACCAAGCAGCATAAGACAAAATACTAACGGACGCACCTTCATCTATCAGTGTTTGAGGAACGTCCCGACCATGAACTTGTACTATAATCTGGAAAGGAATGTGGGAGGGAAGACGAGGTCCAGTTAGCGCACCCCAATAAAAAAGGATGGATTCAGCACTTGGAGGGGGTTCCACAAGAGGAGGAGGAATTCCCCCAGGCATGGTAGAGTCTGTATTAACAAGAAAAACATGGGCAGTATCGGGTTTACTCTCTAGAAGAAGAGTAGTATCGACCAATGGTGGACTTGGATAGACCACTTGGGAACTCTTCAGAGGAAGAGTGGGACTGACCGAGGAAGGGACTGGATCAGTCACTTTGACATTCCTTAAAGAAGGAGTGGGATCGACCGATGGAGAAACTGGATCGATCACTTGAGTTTCATTCTCCAAGGGAAGAATGGGGTCGACGGGTAGAAACGGATCGACCGCTTTGGTGTCACTCTCTAACGGGAGAGTGGGATCGACCGAGGATGAAAACAGATCGACCACTTTGGTGTCAATATTTTAATGAAGAGTGGGGCTGATTGATGACGGAACTGGATCAGCTACTCGGGTTCGTGGTTCAATCGAGGAGGAAACTATATTGACCACCTGATCAACCGGATTGATCGAGGATGGAACCGGATTGACCAGTCCATCAACCAATGATGGGTCGAAGGAAAGATTACGATAACCTTTTGGAAGTTGAAGTTTTTCCAAAAGAGAAGAAGCCTCGTCCATGCGAGGACAAAGGTGAGAGTAATGATTACCTTTACATAACATGCAAGGGAACTTGACAGTTTTCTTCTTCTTACCAACC
>ML822378.1:98726-112527 GCA_009831015.1 Picea engelmannii
GAGATTCGTGGGATTTGTAGCCAATGATCTGCATGAATCTGTAACCAATTTTGGGTGTCATTTTCTTTAGGGTTTTTTCTATTGTAAAGCCTATAAAGAGGCATGTTGTGATGTTGTAAAATCTAATAATAAGATAACAAATATTTAGAGACATATTTAGGTGTAGGTTTCTAGTCATGTAGATGTAAGCTGAATTGGCTATTGGGTTGTTCTTGTGTAAGAAAGAGGGTATGGTGTCGATTGTGTCTTAGGTGTGGACCAAGTTTAGACATGTAACATTTTATTTTGAATGAATAAGACAGGAAGAAGAAGAATTTTGAAGGAATGTTGGTTTTCCCGATTTGAGTTTCCAGGGTAAAATATCTATGTACTATGTGCTTGTTGTGTCATTTAATTTCTTGATTAAATATTTCTGCCTCTCTTATGTTAGGTTTAGCATGGAAGTGTGTCTCATTTCCTAACATGTGGTATCAGAGATAAGTTAATATTTGACATGTGGTATCGGATATTGGCTTAAAAGTCTTGGATCTGAGATAAACCATAGGTACATTAAGAGTCGTAAGTTAGAAATATTTAAATATTGTGATAAATATTGTGTTAAAGAATGGCGAGAAATTAGAGAATAGAGATAGAAAAATTCAATGGTCAGAATGTTGAGCTTTGGAAGATTAAAATTGAATATCTCCTTGTAGATTGAGAACAATGGACAACATTCTTTCTAGGTACCATGTCAGCAGGTATGTCGACAAAGGAATGGGAGAAACTCGAGAGAAGAGCAAGGAGTATGATTCAATTTTTTCTTAAATATTCAATGCTTCTGAATGTCTCTAGTGAATATTCGACCAATAAACTGTGGGACGAGTTTGGAATCTTGTACCAGTAGAAATCCATGGTAAATAATTTGTTTCTCAGAAAGAAATTGTATCTTCTAAGAATGAGTGATGCAAGTTTAGTTACTAAGCATTTAAATGTGTTTAATACCATTATAATATAATTATCTTCTATGGATATTAAAATCACTGAGGAGGAGAAATGTATAAGCCTATTATGTTCTTTTCCAGACTCTTGGGATAACTTAGTCATGGATATAGGGAGTAATGAAACCACATTAGTGCTAGAAGATGTGGTTGCATCTCTACTATCAGAAAAAACAAGAAGGAAGAACATGGAAGAAGCAACCAAATATGTTGTAGTGGTGAGAGGTTGACGAATTGATAGATATAAAGGAAAATTCTTTGGTAGAAAGTATAATTCGAAGGGTATATTTAACTCCCCAGTTCAACCAACGTGAAGATGATGGAAATGTGGTAAAGTTAGTCATTAAAAAAAGGACTGCAAGTTGAAGGCAACAAAAGTGAATACCAGATCCGATGAGAAGCAGTCGACTGAGATAAAGACGACTACATATAAGGGAGGCGATCTGTACCTGACATCGACCGGTACATAGTTAGATAAAGATTTTTGGTTGATCGAATTAGGAGAATATGATCATATGACACCACATACATAATGGTTCTGTGAGTATGAATGATATGATGGAGGTGATGTGTTCTTGGGGCATGACTCGAAAACCAAAATTTTCGGACAAAGAAGAGTTCAACAGATACTGCAGGATGGGAGGAGTAGAACCCTTCCAGGTGTGCTACACATTTCGGGTTTGGAAAGAAACCTAATACTTTTTAGTAATATGAGTGATGTTGAAGTGAACACTCTATTTCAAAAGGATTCGTGCAAGATGGTTAGAGGTGAAATATTCTTAATGAAAGGATTTTAGATTGGAACCCTATACAAGTTGCTAGGGAGTATCAACTCGACTGGATGTAATAGCATCATTGTCCCTGAAGCCGACTCAAATTCAACTCGAATTGACTCGACTTGGGCTGAGTCAATTCAAACCGACTTGACAAGTCATCATAAAGTTGACTCTACCAGACTATGGAACGAGAGGATGAGACATATTAGATAAAAAGAAATTCGAGCTATGCACAATAAAAGTATGGTTGAAGACTTTCCTAAGTGTAATTTATAAGTCTACTTTTGTGAACATTGTGTATATGGAAAAAAAAGTTGGGTCTTTCTCCTATCTGGAGTGACAAGGGAAAATGGGATTCTAGAGCTGGTTCATAATGATGTGCTTGACCATGTTACAATTTTTTCACTTGGTGGATCCCTGTATTATGTCTCCTTCATAGATGATTTTTCCATGAAGACATGGATATATTTCTTGAGGAAGAAATTCAAAGAGTTTAAATATCTTGTAGAAAACCAGACAGATAAGAAGATTAAGGTGCTAAGAGCTAACAATGGTGGTGAATTCCGTGGAAAAGAATTTGATCAGTTTTGCAGGAAGTGTGGTATATCATGCCAAACTACCACACCATATACCCAAAAAAATATGGATTTTCCAAGAGAATGAATATAACGTTGATGGACAAGGTAATAAGCATGTTCAATGGTGTTAGGCTCACATAAGAATTATAGGCAGAGGCAACCAACACTGAAAAATATCTATTGAATATGTCTCCTTCATCAATTCTAGTCGACATGACTCCAAATGAGGTATGGTCAGGTAAGAAGCCTTCAATTTCACTTCTCAAAGTATTTGGATGTGATGCATTTTTGCATCTTCGCAAGGAAAATAAGAGAAATCTGGAAAAGAAGGAATTCAAATGTATTTTCATTAGATACAAAGAAGGAATGAAAGGATATAAGATATGGGATACTCCATCAAGGAAAACAATGTACAGTCGTTATGTGGCCTTCAAAGAATTCATGAATAATACAGAACTGAAATAAATTGTTCAGATCGAGAATAATCCCGAGATGGTGTGATTTGAAATGAGGAAGGAAGGATTTGATTCAAATGAGTCAACTGAATTAGAGGAAGAGGTGGAAAAACCGACTATGTTTGTAAGGAGGTCATAAAGAGTAACAAAACCAGTCGAAAGGTATAGTCCGCCCGACTTTCATTATGTGTTCATGTTAACTGCCACTGATGATGAGCCCAAGTCAGTTGGGGTGGAAATCAACTCAACATAGGTTAAAATTTGGAAGGATGCCATGGTCTAAGAGATGAAATCCTTTCATAAGAATGAGACATGGTACCTAGTCAAGTTTCCTAGTGGAATAAATATTGTTGGTAGCAAATGGGTATTCAAGAAGAAGATGAATTTTGCAGGACAAGTCGAGAATTTCAAAGCTTGATTGGTAGAGAAATGATATTCCCAAGTCGAGGGAGTCGACTTTGGTGATATTTTTTTCCCCTATTGCAAAATTAACTTCCATTAGAGTAATAATGTCTATGGCTACAACATTTGATCTGGAAATAGAACAAATGGATGTAAAGACAATTTTTCTACATGGGGATGTGGAAGAGGAAATCTACATGAAATAGATTGAAGCATTTGTAGTAAAGGGAAAGAAATATTTGGTGTGAAAACTGAAAATGTCCCTTTATGGTCTAAACAAATCACCAAGGATGTGGTACCAAAATTTCAACACAGACATCCTTAGTTTTGGATATGTGAGAAGCAGAGATGATCACTGTATATATTCCAAAGAAGAAGGTGAGAATTTCATATATGTGCCTTTGTATGTCGATGACATGTTTCTAATTGGAAACAACATGGATGCAATAAAGGAGGTGAAGAAGCAACTATCCTCCAAGTTCGACTTGAAGGATCTCGATTGTAACATACCTAGCCTCTCACTAGTCGGGCTACACTACTTAAATAGGCTACAACACACCCAACCACTAGCAGGTGAGGCATGTTGCAGTCCCAAGACTCAGTTCTTTGAGCTTATCTCGAAATCAAAATACTTCTAATCAATAAAAGATGCATGAAAACCACATGCATAAGACAAGATCCTTTCTACAACATAAAGCAATAAACAATGTTCCATGCACAAAAATTAACCAGTAGACAAGCACATTAAAAATACATATCTCAGAGATAATTAAATACACAGTGGAAATAAGCATTACATAGAAAAAACAGAGAGCACTTATCTTTGCATGTAAACGTTCACCAATTGGCTGCATACCAAGGACTTTCCTCCTAACCATAAACATCATTTTTCTTATACTCTCAATAGTAGGTCACCCCTGAGCCAGGGATATGAATCCACAAGGAAAAGTCCTAGGCCAAGTATACACACACAACAATTGGCTAACTAGTTCTCAGATTTCCCAACCACACAACAAATCTGAATTCCCAGCTCTCTTTCCCCCTCAGCCTGCACAACCCAAAGAAATAAACACCTTTCTCTTCCATGCAGTCCCTTGGGTTGTCCCACTTCTCTCCAGGGCTCCAGTGCTACTCGACAAGAAATTTCCCTACTGGAAGCTCCAAGGATTCTCAGTTGTGGACAATTCTATCTAAACCGTCATCAAGCTCATAACTAACATTATTTTCAGCACTCAATTCATCACAGGCCTTCCAACACTCACAACAATGCAAAGTAAACCAACCCTCTCCTACATGTCCTTCACAACCCAAGAGAATGTACCCCCTTCTCTTCTGCATAGTCCCTCAGGTTGTCCATCTCCTTCCAGGGCTCCAGTGCTTCTAGTCAAGAATCTGCATGCTAGGACTCTCAAGATTCATAGTTGTAAGAAAAATTAACCAAGAGCCACCCAAACATCCATTTGTATCCATGCTCAGACCAAGAGCACATGAAATATCCAGAAAGAGTGAGGAAAAAGGAAGAAGAAGAAGAACAAGGGAAATAAGATGAAGAAGACCCAAAACAACTCCCAAGGGATGTTTAAATTAGATGAAGATAAGAGCCACATGGCCTACCTCCCAAGAAGCTCATATAACCCATTTTCTCCATAAAATCAATTATGGGTAAAATAAAATAATAATAAAAATACTTAGCCCCTGAAGCCCCCTCTCTCGTGGAATCATAGACCCCTATCCCTTTTGTCCTTTTCTGTCTTGCAGCCAGTGGTGTATTTTATTAATGTATATGAAGTATTACATTTCCTAAGAACTCTGGCCCATTTTAAACTTTACTGTCTCACTAGCCAAAGTCACAATTACATAATACATTATAGTTCATAAGGGTTAAAACTAGGATGTTACATCCCCCTCCCTTTATTTTGGCACTATCCTCAGTGCACAACACCATTCCAATGTTATTAACATTACAAATCTAGGCTCTTTGGCCTTAATCCACATAGGAAATCCAACCAACTCTTACATACATAGGCACTCTGGCCTAAAATTAAGCATGTATATATAGGAATTCTGACCCAAAACATGTATAATGATCTTCATAATTTATTTTTCTGGCAGCAATTCTAGCCAACAAGATATCCTTCCCCCTCAGCCCTGCACAACCCAAAGAAATGAATCCCTTTCTCTGCCATGCAGTCCCTTAGGTTGTTCCACTTCTCTCCAATACTCCATTGCACTAGACCGGGAAGTTTTAGAGTTGTGGATTCCAAAACTCCAGCTACAACAAGTCCATTGGAATTTATTCATTCTATGTCTTTGTCATTCAGTTGTACTAGCGTCACCTTCTTATTTTCTTTCATAGTCTGGTACTTTTCTAGATCCTCAACATTCATCGTTTTCCTACAACATTTCAAATCAGCAAGCATGTCAATTCACAATTTGTGCGTACATTTTTTATTTTTGTTCATAATATAAGAGTAGATTTTCATAATCCAGTACATTACTTATCTGTGTGGTTCATGGATCTGCATCCATATGGTTGTCTCGTTAACTTGTATCATTGTTTTCCCTGACACACTCATTGTGTCCATGCTTCCAATCAATAGTTTACAAGAACCATCAGAGTCTCCTCTTCCTTCCAGTCACTCACCTTCCAGGTCCAGGCTCAGACATCTGCTTCTCTACTATACAGTCCCTCAGGCGATCCATCTTGCCTGGACAACGCTTTCTTGCACAAGAATAGTTCTAGGGACATAGGGTTCTCATGTCACAATAGTAGACTTTTTCATTCTTTCCAGCTTGCATATCCAACATCTCATCTATATTATACACATACATTCATCAAGAGATATCATTATAACCATTTCAATCATAAATTTCAAATTTGTTTTATACAGGAAAACAAATTTTCCAAGCATGAGCTTTCTGCTCATAATTGTTGGCTCTGCAACTGTAGATATCAGTCATCCATATGGATTACATCCCTGCCATATTCAATACCATCCTACCTACAATTTTCTCAATTTACATTCAGCCAAAACAATTTGTGAGTACTTATTAAATTATAATTCCCAAAATTGTTTATATAGGAAAAACAAAACTCTAGACATGAGCTTCTGCTCATAATAATTGTCTCTTGCAGCAATAGGAATTGGTCTTCTTTATGGGCTTACAACACTGTCATATCCAAGACCCTTTCTTCCTACAATTTCAACATTCCTCAGCCAAACAAATTGTCAATATCTCATGCACAAGATATATATATATATATATATATATATATATATTCATGGAAACAAGTGATCTCAGAATTGTTTACAACTACAATTCAGTTACTTCCACCAATTCTTGACATTAAATGGAATTTGAATATGGAATGGAATGAACCCATCATTCTTTACACATGTATTATCAACCCATCTCTTCTTTCTTCTATCCAGAGATATTTTTATTACTCTGTCTCCCCCAATAGAGATTTTCTGTAATTTATCATTATGCAATTTCAACACCACATGCTTTTAATAAAGAAACAATTAATTACTAAATAAAATAACAATCAATGTGACAATACCCATGGCCACATCTACACAATGCATCCATGCATTGGCTACATAATACCACATGACTATGTCATGCATTCCACCACGATGAGTTGGAAGGTTTGGCCAACGCTTCAACACATCATCCACACACTTCCTACTACTTGCCTGACTATTTGGATACCTTCCTTTTCAACCCAAACACAACACCAAGAATATAATTCTTAAGTTCTATTCAGTGTTAGCAAGGAGGTTGCAGTCCAAACATCAGATATACAATAGATACCACTGAGCACTCACATAACGTTATAGCCCTTCCATATCCAACCATATTATGGTCTCACAGATGACTAGATCTATGGATATTCATTGTTATAGAAGGATTATGTCTCCTGAATTAACCTAGTTATGATCCCATAACCAATCATAACATAATATGCAACTAAAATTTTATCTAAATGCATTCTAGCATTAACAACATTTACATACTCTAGGCCTTTGGCCATTACATATCAATTTAAATATTCTAAATTAACTGAGGCATTTCTTACCTCAATCCCCTTCAACATGTATGCATCAACATAAACTAAATGCATACATGTTTGGTTGTTATCAACCTAATTGTTTCTATCTGACCAATTGATATTTGTAGAAGCTCACAGACTTCCTCCTTCATCATTTTGATCACCAATCTTGCCACCCTCATGGGTCATCACCTAGATGGGAATCACAAGCAACAGAAACATCCACATCCTTAACCCTTTTATATCATTTTTCCTGAATACATAATTCGTTATTAGTCATACTCAATCATTATTTCATAATAATAGACTATTCTAAGTTCACAAGCATGTTATATGCATATCCAAGCATGTGCAATTACACATCCATATGCACCAAGCATTTACTGTCAGCATGCCTACTAATGCATATGCATTTTAACTTTATCGCATGCCTCATGCACTCTAGTGGAATTTTATTTCAATTCACTCATTTATTTATCTATTTATGTTGTAGTTGGTTTTCCTTGAACTCCTTCAGATCCTTGTTGCCTTGTGTGCTCCCATTCTGCTCATCTGCATTATGGTTTGCTAGTCTGAATACTTTCCAGCCAAGTTCCCATTGGCCATTCTACAATCCAACCAATGTACTCAAATGAAACAACTCCTTTTGGGTAGTCATATCCAAAATTTACCTTTATGAGACATTCCAACACCCTGGAATGAAGTAGCTCAAAACATTCCATCACTCTACTATCACAACACTCTGGAATCAAACATTGTTACTCCTAGTTGTCCATTAGGTTACTTCATTAACATTTCCCTGTGAAACCATACCTTTCACATTTAATACCATTCCCCAATGGAAGTCCATTTTGATTCAGTGACACTTTTCAAGTGAGAGAGCATTCAATTTCTCTGCATTGGCATCATGCTTCCATTGTGAACTCTGGTATCAAAAGTGGATTTCTTTCACACTTAATCTTTGCAACTGTCTACGCCTCTCTTCCTTCAAGGATAGGAAATCATACTTTTCCTTTTATGCCCATCCATGACATATTTAACCTGCTAGCTTCATATCCTATGTGAGGACTCTTTCTTTTGTTGTACCTATAGTTTATTCAGATTTTGTGGTTGTTGACTATAACTTTTGATCCACTATTCTTGAGTTCTTTTTCCACCTTTCAATACTTTCTTTGTAGCTCTTGATTTCCTCATCCAACTCCTGTAAGCTCTAGCATGCTTCCATGACCCTATCATCTGATCCTAGACTAGAATTGATCTAGCTATACCTCTAATCCTATCAAAATCTGTAAGCAATCATCTGGTTAGAATTATGCATATCATACAAAAATTGTCAACTAAATTTATAGGTACATTTTATGTTTAATTCATGAAGGAAATTATATCACTTATAATAGTTATCCAAAATAGACTGATTCCAAATCATTCTCCTTTGAATCAGATTTCCAACGACTGAAATCTCGCCCCAATTCAATATACGAGCTTAAAGTTAGGGCTCCTTAAAAAAAAACACTTTAAGCCCCCTTAGCTGATATAGAAATCGAATTCTTCCTATGCACCTTCCTTCAACCAAGTTCCATGTGACCACGGTTTGAAACTGCGGGCTTAATCACTCTTTAGAACCTTGCTTTGTGTTCTTCCACACAGGATCTTGCACAAACACCATGTTTAAGGGTCGGTTTACTTCCAGGCCCCTTTTTACCTTAGCATGAGACTAGCGTTGGGACCAAGTCCTCCAGACTTCGGCCTTCGACTGTTCTCCATTTCCAAACTCCGATTTCCCCCTGAGTTATAGTTCGCCAAAGCTTTTAATAACTCCACTAGAAAAAACAAACGGTCGAGATTTAATCTCCCTTCAAATAGATGGTCCTTCCCCCATCTAGAGGCTTCAACGAGATCAATGGATACGACTTAATCAAGCATTGAGACAGACAGCTCTCAACCAATTTGGAAATTCGACACTCTAGGATATTTCCATTCTTGAGTCTCCCACTTCCCCAAAGTGACAATCCTTTGAATTGCTTCCCTTTTCTCCCTCTGTTTGATCCAATGGTCGAGAGAGGTCTCGAAGGGATCTCATATCGACGGTCTACATGCCTTCGTGACTTCGACACTTTTCCCTGACAAAAACTTGGACACCCCCAGAGTCCCATGCTCTCGGAGATGACACGACATGTTGATGTCACCTAGGGTGACGTGGACCCATGGCATGTGTGACACGTGTCACTTAAAAATGGAAAGATTGGGGTGAAAAAGGTACCAAATCTAGGTGACACATGTCCCCACATGGCACCCCTTCCATGTGGAATAATCCATGTCATCAACCACATGGATGATCCACAATCACAGCTCCAGATCTGATGGTATGCATGACCTCTTGGCTTTACACTTCGTGAATTTGACACTTTGGGGCTCCGACGCTTTGGGGTTTTGCTCTGCAACATACTTAGTAATCATTGGAGTGGTGAATTTCCAAAGCTCGAACTTCGCTACCCTTCTACCACTTCTAGATCCGATGACCTGCAACACTCTCGAAGTCCTTCCCTCGACCTAATGGTCGACGAGAATTCTAGGACTTTGGCGCTCTAAGGCTCCGGGTTGTAGAAATTCAACAAGGTTTAAAACTCCTGGAGTGAAAAATACCAGAGCGAAAACTCCCAAAGTGTTCAACATCAGGTGACCATGATCGATGGTGGAGATTCCCCTACGCCTCCTATCAGAACAAACGATTGGCAGGACTTTGTGACTCTAGCCTTCGGTAATTCAGGCTTTGCTTTCCTTCCAAGATCTCTGAAGCGGTGAAGTTATGAATTCTTACCTTTCACATTTGGCCTTGATCGACAGTTGATGATCAAGAATCTATATCTGACAGTTGGGACGTAACCTTACCCCAACCTATGGTTTATCCTTCATTGAATGGCCCTTGTTCACCTGCCCTCTGATCCAATGATCCAAATCTCTCTTGATCCCATGTTGGTGATCACTCCTGAATTTGAAAGGGACAGTCATGATCCTTCAATCCCTTACAAAGGATCTCTGACGATCTAGCTTCTGCAAAAACTCTGCAATGACATTCCTCCTGATCTTCATGATTTCAAGGTCATAAATCGATCTCAACCACGAGACTCTGACCAACTTATATAGCCCGGTGTTTCAACTAGTATCTATGATACCAATCTGTCACATACCCAACATCCCACAGGCTAGGATATGCTACTTAAATAGGCTGCAACACACCCAACCACCAATAGGCAGGGCATGTTGTAGTCCCAAGACTCAGTTATCTGAACTTATCTCGAAATCAAAAGACTTCTCATTAATAAAAGAGGCATGAAAACCACATGCATAAGACAAGATCCATGCTACAACATAAAGCAGTAAAAAATGTTCCATGCACACCAATTAACCAATAAACATGCACATTAAAAAATATATCTTAGAGATAGTTAAATACAGAGAAGAAATAAACATTACACGAAAAAAATAGAGATCACTTATATTTGCAAGTAAAAATTCACCAACTGGCTATAGACCAAGGACGTTTCTCCCAACCATAGACATTGTTTTTATTTTAATCTCAACAAAAGGTCACCCTCAAGCCAGGGCTATGAATCCACAAGGACGATTCCTAGGCCAAGTCTACACACACAACAATTGGCTAACTAGTTCTCAGGTTTCCCAACCGCACAACAAATCCAGATTTCCATCTCTCTTTCCCCCTTAGCCTTCACAACCCAAAGAAATGAACACATTTATTTTCCATGCAGTCCCTCAGGTTGTCCCACTTATCTCTAGGGCTCCAGTGCTACTCGATAGGAAATCTCCCTATTAGAAGCTCCAAGGATTCACAGTTGTGGAAATTTCTATCTGAACTGCGATCAAGCTCATAAATAACATGATTTTCAGCAATCAAGACATCACAGACCTTCTATCACTCACATCAATCCAAAGTACACCATCCCTCTCCTACCCAACATGCACAACCCAAGAGAATGGACCCCCTTCTCTACCACTCAATCCCTCATGATGTCCATCTCCTTCCAGTTCTCCAGTGCTTCTGGTCAAGAATCTCCATGCTAGGACTCTCAATATTCATAGTTGTGAGAAAACTTAACCAATATCCACCCAAACAACCATTTGTATCCATGCTCATACCAAGAGAACACAAAATAGCCAGAAAGAGTGAGGAAAAAAGAAGAAGAAGAATAGCAAGGGGAAGAACACGAAGAAGACCCAAAACACCCCACAAGGGATGTTTAAATTACATGAACACAAGAGCCACATGGCCTCCCTCCTAAGAATCTCATGTAACTCCTTTTCTCCATAAAATCAATTACAGGTAAAATAAAATAATAATAAAAAGACTTAGCCCCTCAATCCCCCTCTCTCGTGGAATCATATCCCCCTATCTCTTTTTTCCTTGTCTGTCTTTTAGCCAGCGAAGTATTTTATTAATGTATATGAAGTATTAAAGTTTGTAGGAACTCTAGCCCTTTTTCAACTTTACCGACTCACCATCCTAAGTCACAATTACATAATACATTATAGTTCATAAGGGTTAAAACTGGGATGTTACATCAGTGAAACTAACTTCATTTTGGGAATGGAGACTAAGAGATATCAGGAAACTAGAAAGATTTGGTTGAATCATACGAACTATATTGAAACGGTTTTGAAATGTTTCAACATGAAGGATTTCAAACCGGTGAAGGTGCTAATTCCTATGGGAGAAAGGCTAATTGTTGAACACTTTCCAAAGAGATGCGAAGAAGTATAGGACATGGCATGTGTTCCCTATGCAAGTGTTTTCAGTAGTCTAATGTATGTGATGTTCTGCACTCAACCAGACATTTCACATGCAGTGGGAGTGTTGAACATATACACGTGGACACCTGGGAAGGACCACTAGACAACTTTCAAGAGAGTATTCAGGTATTTTTTTGGAACAAAAGATTATTCTATATGCTACCAAGGAAAAAATATAGGTGACAGTGAAATAAATGTACATGGCTTTGTCAACGTCGATTGGGCTGGAGATCTAGATAGACAGAGGTCGACCAATGGATATGTGTTCAAAATTTTTGGTGGAGCAATCAGTTGGATGAGTAAGCTACAGGAGGTCGTAGCCTTATCAACAACATAACTTGAATACATGGAAGCCACTCATGGAAGTAAAGAATTAGTATGGATGCAAAGGCTATGTTCAGGAATCAGGTTTGAGTAGAGAGATATGAAGATAAGTTCTGATAGTCAAAGCGCAATATTTATGGCCAAGAACCTAGCTTATCATTCGAAGACTAAGCACATTGATGTACAATACCATTTCATGAGAGACATGGTGGAAAGAAACAAGGTGTTGTTGGAGAAAGTAGAAGCGTTGGAAAATATAACAGACTCATTGACCAAGTCTATGATTGTTTTGAAGTTCTCTTGGTGTAGAGAGGCAATGGGCATTGTTTCTCTGGGTATGTGAACGGAATTTTAAGAATCTCTTGGTTTCAGCAAAGAAGACAACAAGTGGGAGAATGTTGGGTTTTTATATTCTTTGTAGTGAAATTCTATTCAAGGTGAATCAACTGATGGTTGAAGTCGAGGTGGATCGGCAGCATGTAGAAGTCGAGGTGGATCAAAAAAAAATCGAAGGTCGAGGTAGTCGACCGGGTAAAGTCAAAGTCAAAAACTTCAAGGAAAATTCAACCGACAAAGAGGTCAAATTCCGGGCGCGAGATGACCAACTAAAGACCAAATGGGTTGACTAGTAGTTGACTAGTAATCTAACTTGGAGTCGATTGTAACAGAATCTCGAGATTCATGGGATTTGTAGTTAATGATCTGCATGAATATGTAATTGTTTTTGGGTGCCATTTTCTTTAGGTTTTTGCCTACTGTAAATAATATAAAAAGGTTCATTGTAATGTTGTAAAAGCTAATCATAAGATAAAAAATCTTTAGAGAAATCTTTATATGTAGCTTACTGTTCATGCAGATGTAAGCTGAATTGGATATAGGGTTGTTCTTGTGTAAGAAAGAGGGTATCATGTCGATTTTGTCTTAGGTGTGGACAAAGGTTAGACATGTAACCTTTTATTCTGAATGAATAAGACAACAAGGAGAAAAACGATCAAGGAATGTTGGTTTTCCCAATTTGGGTTTCCAGTGTAAAATCTTTATGTATTATGTGCTTGTTGTGTCATCTACTTTCTTGATTAAATACTTCTTCCTCTCTTATGCTAGGTTTATCTTGGAATTTTTTCTCATTTCCTAACAAGAGAGAGAGAGAGAGACATTGAGTGAGAGAGAAAGGGGTGGGGGGAAGAGAGAAGGGTGGGAGGAAGGACAAAAGGAGGGAGATAGAGTGTGGTAAAGGTGGGGGTGAGAATGGGGGAGATATAGAGGGAGATATGTATAGAGAGGAAGAGGGAGGGGGAGAAAAAAAGTGAGAGAACAAGTGAGAGAGAGAAAGGTTGAAGAGAGAGGGAAAGATAGAGGGAGGGATGCATAGAGTGGTAGAGTAAGAGAGGGGGAGAGACAGGTTGATGAGAGAGAGAGAGAGAGA
>ML822378.1:126119-137158 GCA_009831015.1 Picea engelmannii
AGACTTTGCGAGTCTTCTTCTTAAGAATCACGCGAAGCTTCCGGGAAAGGGCGAGGAAAACTTTTCTTAGGTTTTGATTGAAGCGGGTATCTTTATTATTTGAACATGTGATGAATAATACAAAGAGCAAAGGGCACGCCATGTCCACAAAGCTGCAGCATCTACTGTGTCAGCTGTCCCCGGCGGGCTGATCAACAACTAAATCTGACACGATTTTCTTTCCCAAATCCGACCATTGAAATAGCAAGATTCTTAATTCACAATTTAACTTGATGCGATTTCCTTTTCAAATCGGACTTAACAATCTTTTCTCACCTCGATGGAATCTGATCATATAGTATTATTAAATTGAAATTTGAAATTTGGAGTGGTTTTATTGGGTTGATTGAGAATGGTATATTTTTTTTTGGTTGTTTAGTTATTTTATGAAATAGTTTTTTTTAAGTAGGAATTAGATATATATTTATACAAATCATTAATTTTTGTTGTTCAAAATGTATTTTTGAATATAGAAATGGATTCAATTTACTGAAAAACTAATAAAATATTTAGATTATTCAAATCTACTAATCTAATAATTTCTCACCTAATTTCAGGTAAAGGTCCTTTAAGAAAAATCATCATTTAGTAGAACATTTAACCTACTTCAAAATTAGGTATATCCTCGTGTTGATTTCGAACTTCTGTGGCCATGCAAAACAAAGCACATCTAAATTAATCAACTGATCAAATAAATTTGAAAATAAAATAAAAAATTTAAACAAAATATAAACTCAAGTTATTTTTAAAATTTTGTTTCAATTCAATTTATTTTTTATCTTATTTAAAAACAAAATCTATTTATAAATTTTATTATAAGATTAATTTATTGTCTTTTAAAATGGTAAACAAAATATAAAAGAAAATTAGATTACAAGTTTCTCAATTTAAAAATCTAGAAGAAATATTTAAAAAATTATTAAAAACCTTAAATTATATAAATTAACTAAATTTTAAATTACAATTTTTTTTATTAAAAACATTAAAAAATAAGATATAATTTTTTGATATTTTTCAGATTACACGATAGTCATAATTTTATTCTAATTTTTAATAAAAAAAATTCCTAACTTTCCCAATAAAATTTTTAATAAAAAAATTCATAAAAAATCTTTAATAAAAAAAGTCATAATTTGAATGCAGATAATTAAAATTTCAATTTCAATTATATATTTAATTATGTAAATTATTAAAATTTCAATTTCAATTATATATTTAGTTATATTTGGAAAAAAATTATTTAGTCCCTAAGAACAGTTTAATTGATAAGTGTGGTGATACAAAATGTTATGTTCCTTGAATACCACTAATGTTAAACACCTTTAAATTATGTAGAAATATTTTTATTCAAACCCTTAAAACAAGCCTTATCAAAAGAGTTATTCCAAATAACATTTTTAAAACTATTTTTTATAATTAAAAATTTATATTGATTTATAATGATAATGGTTAATATTTACTGAAATCAAAACTAATTTATCTAATTTTAAAAACATAAGAAATTACTTAATTTTTTTTAAACTATTATTTAAATACTCCAAAAACATTTAAAACAATTTTCCAAAATCACCATAATTTTGATCTTACCAACTAATTTTATCCTACTACTCAAAAAGCTTCCATACATTTTGCCAAACTTAAACAACCAATTATGTTGAAAGCAAACAACTATTCTTTGTCTTCTTGCAATGATGCCTAATTTTGACATCATCTTCATGACTTTAGCATGTGAAGAGCATCAAATGAAAAAGAAATTAAATTATAATAATACTAACTTTTATTTATAAAGCAAACAACTATTCTTTGTCTTCTTGCAATGATGCCTAATTTTGACATCATCTTCATGACTTGAGCATGTGAAGAGCATCAAATGAAAAAGAAATTAAATTATAATAATACTAACTTTTATTTATAAACATTAATGTCAAATTAGAAGTCTTTTCATAGCATGTGCCTGCGTGCAAGACGAGATAATTTAAGCCCTGAATTCTGGACCTTGATAGGAGGAAACATCGCTTTCACTAAATAATCACATGTAAATATAATAATATTAACTTTTATTTAAAGCTCCTTTCATACCATATGCCTATGTGCAAATATAATAATATTAACTTTTATTTAAAGCTCCTTTCATACCATATGCCTATGTGCAAATATAATAATATTAACTTTTATTTAAAGCTCCTTTCATACCATATGCCTAAGTGCAAGACAAAATAATTTAACCTGTGAGTGAATCCTTGACTTTGAGAAGACTAGGATAAATCATTTATTTCACAATAGACGATGCTATACTTTTTAATCAAAGGGGATGTTAAATAATCACATGTAAGTTAATCTTTCTAAAAATCATTTTAAAGATAATATAATTTAGTTAATGATAAAAATGAAAATTTTCAAAAACTATGTATGGAGATGAAATTTGATAACAAAATTGTTATAATTTGTGTATAAGATATGGTTAAAATTTTATTCTATTAGTCAATTTTTTTCCATACTTCGTGTAATTAAGAAAGAAGAAATTATATATGGTAACTAATTTTGATCATCATGTAAAACTTTTGATTATGTAAATTGTACTTGTTGAAATATGTCAACCATTTTCCACTATTTTGTGTGTAAAACTTTTGATTATGTAAATATTTGTTAAGATATGTAAATCATTTTCTACAATGTGGATTTTAGTAGATTTAGTGGTTCTTATAAATCAGTTTTTTTTTTTTTGGAACAAATCACCCATTTTCTCGATCCATATTAATGTAATTGGTTTAATAAACTGTGAAGCGTTGCTATAAATCCATGTACGCCCATAGAGACAAGTGCGTGAGAGTGCAAGTGATATGCTTTGTCTAGCTGATGTAATATATCTTTTGAATGATAAATGTAATCCGTGAAGAGTTGCAATAAATCCATGTACGCCCATAGAGGCAAGTGCGTGAGAGTGCAAGTGATATACCTGATCTCGCTGATGTAATATATCTTTTGAATGATAAATAAGCTGAATATCATTGTCCCGTTGATGTTTCCCTATATATGATTTTACCACATAAAATTATTGTGTTATTTTTGTGTGATTGCTCATTACTCTGTTCTATAATTGTGCCATTTAAATCTTACTTCCACTATACAACAAATGATATCAAAGCAGGTTCAATAGGTGAACCAAGCTAGCCGATAAAATTTGAGTGTGGAAAGTCGACCCCAATGCTAGAAGTTGAGTTCTTTGCAAGGAGCGTCTTTTTTTTACCTAGACACTCCCTATAGAGTGTGGCATGAGCATCCCCGCTCCCACACTTCAAAAATTCAATTTTTCGGGTCCCAGACGTGCCTATCTTTTGGCGTAAGGAGCGTCCACAAAGGGAGGAGCCCTCCACAAGGTGAGAGGGGCATCTCATTTTGGGAAGACGCACTCTGTGCATGGTAAGAGGGGCGTCCACACGCTTGGATAATAACTAAGGGGACGTTTGGATAACAACTAAGGGGAGCATTCTTAGGCTCGAATTCCTTATATGCTCGAATTTTTTTATGAGGTGAACTTTTATGAATGCAAGATGTTTCTTGATTATTATATTTCTTAAAAGATTTATATGAGGTGGATGTCACGTTAAAGCTTTATGTGAGGTGGATGTAAAAAGGTTTTAAAGAATATATGTATTTTTTAAAAAAACTTTTTTATGATTTAAAACATTGTTTTGGTTATATCTGGAATCTAATTTATTATTTGATGATCTATTTTTTGAATTAGAAGATTAATTTCTTCGTATTAAAAAATTAGTGTACAAGTTGTGGTATTTGGGGTGATTTTTGCAAATGGAAAAGGTTCAGAGTTCAAAGTTTAAAGTGGAAAAGTTCAGTGGCAAAAACAATTTTAAGTTTTGGAAGCTCAAGATGTGGGATCTGCTAGTGCAACAAGGATTGCAAAATGAGTTGGTGGGAACGAAAAAGAAACCGACAAGCATGATGAATTAGGAATGGGAAGAACAAGACGCAAAAGAACTCAGTACCATTAGTCTATGTCTGGCAGATGGAGTTTTGTTTAATATTGTAGGAGATGATACAATTGTAGGCTTATGGAGCAAGTTGGAAAGTCTATATATGACGAAGTCCTTGATGAGAAAAATCTTCTTGCAAAATCAACTATGCAGTTTGCGAATGAAAGAAAGTACGAGAGTTGTTGATCATTTAAATACCTTTAATACCCTTATAGTTCAATTGACTAGTATGGAAGTTAAATTCAAATATGAAGATAAGGCTATTACACTATTGTGCTCATTTCATGAGTCTTAGGTTAATCTAGTTGTCTCTATTAGCTTTAGCTCAACATATGTTTTAGATTATGATTCCATAGTGGGAGCTTTGTTGGCTGAGGAGATGAGGAGAAAATCTAGTCAAGAAACCTCAACTTTAGAGGCAATGATGGTCAGAGGTCGACCCAAAAAATAAATAGCAGAATCGGAGAAGTTCTTCACGATCTAAGTCAAGGGGCAGAAAGGGTAGAGAAAAATGTTGGTACTGTGGCAAAATAGGGCATCTCAAGAAAGCCTACTGGAAAATAAAAGAATCCGAGGAGAAATCTATTAAAGAAGCAAATTTGGCTGCAACAAATCTAGGTACGACTGATGAAGTTTTATCTATTTCTAGTAGCTTACAATATCAGGAAGAATGGTTTTTAGATTCGGGTGTCTCCCACCACATGTGTTCACATAGAAATTTCTTAATGTGATGATATTGCTTATGTTTATATGCTCATGATATATTGAATGCAATCATAAATGATATATTGTTGATAAAGTTGAAGTTTAGAAATTGTGATTGAAAGTGATAAAAAGTGTTCATACTGATTCACCTCCCCCTCTCAGTATTCCAACAATTGATATCAGAGTAGGTCTTTCAAGAAATCAGTTTAACCACATGAAGGTAGATCATGGATGACATGGCTAATGGATATAGAGCTAATGAAATACCGTGGTTTGATGGTCATATTGGTCTTAAGTATGATATGTGGAATAGAAAGATGAAAGTATTTTTACAGGAACATGGGTATGACGTTTGGAACCCAATTGTTATAGGATAAACCAGTTAAAAGAAACCAAAGACTATAGCCAAGAAGGAATTGAAAATAAACAACAAAATGACAATATATTTTATCTTTGAAGGATTATGTGATTTGGTAAAAGATAAAGTGGGACAATGTTCATTAGCCAAAGAACTTTGGGATAAACCACATAATATCTACTACAAGGAATCTCATTCTATCACAAATCCAGAGCATGCCAATCAAAATAAAGAAGACATTGAGGCAGAATAAGTAGAAGGATGATCATCATGTCATACAGATTCAGAAGAAGAATATTGTGAAGCGGGCATAATGGACTTTGAGACTGCACTAATCAGCGCTTTAAGCGAGATAAATAAATAAATAAGAGAAAACAAGTCCCTCAAGGAAGAATTGATCAGATTAAAGGAAGGTTCTATAGAAATCAAACAACTTGTCATGAATCTAAAATATCAGCTAGAAGAATCCAAAATGATTGAAGGAACCCTTAAGGAAAAGTTGAAATAGAAATAATGTTTGGAATTCAAAGCATTATCGAAAAGAAAAGAAGTCAATAAGAGAGGAGAAATTTTGACAAGTCATCTTAAGGAAAGATATGAGGACTTAAATAAGCTTGAAGTAGAATTTATTCAACAAGAAAGAAGACTTGAAGAAGAAATTGTCTCTTTGAAGACCCAACTTGTAGAAGCAAAGAGAAAGGAAGAAGTCATGAAAATCCATATGATGAAGAAAGAAGAAGAATGTGAGAAAGTTGAAGAAGAAGTTGTTACATTAAGAGTTAAAGTTTTCAAGCTCAACAAGAACATTGAAGAGAGAGAAAGCTCAACATCATCAGTAAAGAAAGCTTAAGAAAAATGTTACAGGTTACTAGAAAGAAAGAATGAAGAGAAGGCTAAGAGTTATGCAAAATTCATCAAAGGCCCTACCAAGAAGGAAGAATGTGAATCATCAAAGAAGAACATTCTAGAAATGAAGAAAAATCGAGAAGAAGATTACATAAGAGGCAAATATCAAAGAAGCTTCAATCATTGTGAAGAAAACAATGCAAGAGAAGATTGTGATCAACCAAGGCATGTGTTCATAACGAATACATCAATAAGAAGATCATTCACTCACATGTATGAAATTTTCTTTTATGGTCATTGTTTTATTTGTACTAACTTTGGACATAAAGCTGCAAATTGTTGAGCTTATGGAAGAAATGTTCAAGCAAGAAATGCATGTGTGACTCTATATAATATTGAATGTTACAGATTTCATAACTATGGACATATAGCTTGTGATTGTAGAAGCAAGATGGATACTTCTATGAAAGAGAACATTGATATCAGATATAAGAAGGTTTAGAAAATAAAATGAGAACATGTATAGGAAGAATATATGAATGAAGGATACCTAGAAGTCATACTCTCAAGATTGACAATAGTACAAGATTGAGAAAAATCCACAGGAAAAAAGGAAGATGTCATATATAGGTAGGTTTGGAGAAAAAATGAAAAATAAGAAGAAGAGGGGAATGAAGACTAGGTTCCAGAGATCGTACTCACAAGATTTGCAATAGTGTGAGATCATGATTAATCCACAAGAAAAGAGGAAGAGGTCAAAATTTAGAAAGAGGATGATGATGAATCCATAGACGAAGAAGACTTTTCATTAGAGCGGGTATTTTTATGAGCCATCCGGATTGGAGACTCCCAATAAATATGAATATTGAAGAGGGGGAGTCTAAAAAGTAGCTCTATAGATCAAAGAATTGTATTTCGAGCAGTCTAAAGTATTTGCAGCTTTTTGGACAAGCAATTTCAGAGTGGCAAAGATTCATTGTATAGAGGATTCCAGACACGCTTTCAGATAGGGACATATTCAGTACATATTTTTGCAGACATGTAGAGTCTTATTTGCAAAATTGAGAAGACAACTTAAGAAGATAGAATATGTTGTAATCAACAGATGGGTCATCATTGTATGTAGTTGAGTAGCATAGTCATGGGAATTTTATAACATATGGACATAGACGGATTCATGAGAAATTTGACAGGTCTAAAAATATACATGATAGTGGACGAAAGCATTGTAACAATTGGAATTAGTGGAATCGGTGGACATGTGGAATCAAAAAGGAAAGAAGGAAAAGGCATAACATAAGCTATATCGTTAGAAGAAGGTATGGTCATTGATGTAAACTTGACAAGTCATGAAGACTTGAAGTCAAGTAAATTTGAACGCTTTTTATATATATCATTGAATTACAAGAGGAATAGCCAATGGACAAAGAAAACTAGAAGAGAAGAAAAAATTAATATACATGAAATCCCACATTGATCTACACGACAACTTGCAAAAAATTCAAGGAAGAGAAAGTGTCAGAGAAATACATCAGAAGCATGAAGATAGAGGGAGCGCATAAAGTCGAAGAAAGATTGTTCAGAGAAGGTATATCGATAGGGGGAGTTACCCTTTTAACTGTAATGTCAAAGGAGGAAAAAGAGAAAGATCGGAAGAGAAATATTATAAGCATGAAGACAGGGGGAGAAGCCCCATGGGGAGATACCATTTGCCATTGATTTCAAAGGGGGAGAGAAACATGAGGAGATAAACATCGGAGGAGTATTGGTCATAGGTGGAGTATGAGTGTTGGAGTATGAGTTTTGTCATAATTACAAATGGGGATATTTTTGGACAGTTGGTTAGCATTGATGTTGTTCGACAGTTGGTTGTCATTGATATCAACAAGCACTGGTTGTCATTGATGTCAACAGATGTGACAGATGTATTTGGAGAATTCTCTAAAGTGGTCCCCTTATGGCGTAGCTCTAAGCATGTCCCACATGGGAAGATGCTTTGAAGAATTCTACGAGAAACCCATAGGTGTGGTCATGAATCTCGAAGTTGTTTGAGAATAATGAAATGAAGGAAAATGTAAATGCATTTAACACACTCATATATGGATAGTCATCATCATGTCGTTTCCAACGGTAGGTGGAACATCACATAGTTCATCACGGTTGATGAGTTATGAGTTCATGAAGTTGGAAGCCCAAAAGATGGATTGAGAAGCCCCTAATTGGTTTCAAGCCATTAATGAAAGGGTAAAGTGGTTGTAACAATAAAGTTCAAGAATCCCTAAAGTTAAGGAAAGAGGTTACTTAGAAAAAGTATATATACACCTCAAGAAGTCACTCATATGTACATTCACACACATATTCTATTGAATATATTCTATGTGAGTAATTGATTCTTATCTGAGGTAACCAAGGAGATATGAGACGAATTTCAGAGGGAATATGAAGTGAATAAGAGAGAAATTCCAAGGGACAATGAAATCTTGTGATGATGTGTTCTAAGGTATGTTATTTAAAGGTCATCTTACCATTTTTTCTATAACATGTTTTATAGAATGAATATGATAGATAAAATTGAAGGTTGTTGAAAACACATAACAAGGTACTTATGGTAACAATTTCATATTTTGGGTTGTTGCATTTATCGAGATACACTCTATGGAAGATAGAGTTTTTGGCTAGTCCTGAAACTAGTCTCAAACAAGTGTTCTGAGTAAAACATTCATAACTTCTTCATAGAGGATACAAATTTTTTGAAGATAATTTTCATGGAAAGAATAAAGTATTTAGTATCTTTTGTGAAAGTTTCATAATCAAATATCAGATATTGAGCATGAGGCATGTTGCACAAGTTAGTTCTCCATAATAGGCTAAAATTCAGGAAGGTTTGTTATTTCCGCTAGAACTTTTGTTATGAGTAGTTCCATACCCTAAAATTTTTAAAAGATGGAAAAAATATCTCAAAGTATCTGTGGTTAAAATTTCATACATTTATTCATTACAGGTATGGATTTATGCTTGTTGAAAGTTAGGGTTTGTGACTAATCCAAAACTAGTCCCGTGAGACTGAGGTAAATTTTGATGAAGATGTTATTCTCTTGTTGTTGAAATTGAGGAAGAGTGATAGGTCTGTAATATTGTGTATCAGGTCAGCTACAAGATCAAAGGTATGCTTATGTGTTAGTTTTGATTATTATTCTTATGTTTTTATGGTACATGCTTGAGGCATGTCATAGTAGTGATTGTGCATGGTACACCTTGGTGATGGTATGATACATTGTTAGAGGAACATCTTGGATACTTGGAATATGGTTTGGTGTATGGTATATGAGTGATAAGGCACATGTATGATGGTATTTCTTGGTACATGGTTTATGGATGTTGGCACAAGCTTGAGGCACATGGTTTGAGGTACATCTTGGTTACTTGTTGATGATGTGATGGCCATGCCTTTGGTACCTTGTTGAGGCATTGGTATATGTGTGAGGCATATTCTTGGTACATGTATGAGGTGCATGTCTTGGTGATGTTGGTACATGTTGAGGTTTGATACATGGTTTATGTACTTGGTATGGTACATTGTTGATGCATGGTATGGTACCGGTTGGTGTGCATGGGATGGTACATGTTTCATGTACATGGTATGATATAGGTTCTAGTTGATGGTTGATGTACATAGTCGATGTACATGGTTTGGTGATGGTTTTGGTATCCATGTGAGTGGATTAGTTGGTTGATGATGGTATATTAGTGGTAGCGATAGTGACAGTTTGGATGACTGATCATCAGTGACAGGCTGGTTGATGTGATAATGGTAGTCACAAGTTGATGTGACAGTGGTAGTCACAGGTTGATGTGACAGTGACAGTTACAGGTTGGTTGATATGACAGTTATAGTGAAAGATTGGATGATTTATTGGTGACATTGGTAGTGACAACATCAGTGGTAGTGACAGTGAGTCTACAATTATATTTCAGGGAAACAGGATGGGGCAAGGAAAGGGGGTTATATCCTCCTTCCAATTGGTGTCAAAGAACTTCGGGAGCTTAGTGCCTGTAAATGAGGGGATCATAGCCTCCTTCTGGTTGGTTCCATAGAACTAGGGGATTTCGTGTTTCCTTCAGGTTGGTGCCTATAAATCAAGGGGTTGATGCCTCCTTCTAATTGGTGCTAGATAATTTAGAAGTTGGTGCTTCCTATGAATGTATTCTTGATATATATAAGAAAATTTTCCATGGTTTTATCCCATTTGAGTTTCCACGTAAATTTTGGTACACTGTGCATGTGGTTATTTGATGTGATGATACTTCTTATGGTTATATGTTCATGATATATTGAATGCAATCATAAATGATATACTGCTAATAAAGTTGAAGTTTAGATATTGTGATTGAAAGTGATAAAAATTGTTCATACTGATTCACCCCCCCCACTTCTCAGTATTCCAACCGGAGTTTGGTCTTCAGAAGGATCGAGGATCATGCAAGTTGTATTTTCGATGGAAGGTTTGTGATGGGATGAGTGACAATTCTTCATAGTGCAATTTTCGGGAGGATTCGTGTACCAAGAAACTTAAATTTTCAATAGGAAAGACTAACATAGTTACCAACTTAATGAGAACTCTACGAAGTTCTCATTTTTGGGGGGGTCACATTTTTTACCCCATTTTTAAAAATGGTGCTACCGGTAGCAACCCCCCTCCCTTTTTAGGTGGTTTTTTTATATTTTAAATTTTCGTATCCATATTGTTTCCACATTATTTTTTTAAATACTTTATTTTTTCATTTATTTTCAATTTTGTCAAAAAAAAAAATCAACAGTGTTTTTAATCATTTTTTCATGCTTCTTTCAATCTTAAAAAAAAAAAATCCATTTACCTTTTTGAAATTAAGATTTTTCGTATAATTGTGTCTCCTTAATTAATTTATGGTTCCATACTTTTAAAATATAGTGAAAAACATAAATTTTTATACATTGTTTAGCTTTACTTCAATACATAGAAAATAATTGTAGTTAAATAACACTATTTTTTAATGTTCAACAAAAATATATAATTTTTTTCATAAATTAAAAACAAAAAAAAAAACTAAGAAAAAGAAAA
>ML822378.1:137421-148797 GCA_009831015.1 Picea engelmannii
ACTTTTGAATAGTTTTAAAAAAAAAAAGACAAAAAAAAAAAAAATATATATATATATATATATACTAAAAAAAAACAAATTAAAAAACCTACAATAAAAAATTTAATACAAAATTTAAAAATATCCTTGATGATAACCTGATCTCAAGTCAATCTTGGAAAATATCCTTGCACCTTTCATGATATTTTTTATTTATGGTGACCTTATTCAGCTGTCTGAAATCAATACATAGTCGTAAGGTTCTATTTTCTTCTTTACAAAAAGAACCGGGGTTCCCCAAGGTGACACATTTGGGCGTATGTACCCATTATGTAAGGTGTCTTGGACACTGACGTAGCTCCTAGAACCAAATCAATAGAGAAATCAATGTCTCTCTTTGGTGGCAATCCCGGGATTTCTTTAAAAAAATCTTTGAAATCCCTTAGGACCAGATGGTCTTCAATGCTTTCCAATTTCTCTTTGGTTGCCTCTTCCATATGGGCTGCAAAAATATGACATCCCTTCCTGAAACTCTTCTTCAATTGTATAGCTGAAATATCTCTAACAACTATAGCTCTTAGAATGACTTGAATCTTTCCTTGCTTTACTTCTTCATCAATACATGTGATTGTCTTGTTGTTACAGTCTAGGACAACATGGTTCTTTTCCAACCAATCCATGCCAATTATATAATCATATGAACCTAATGGTATAATATTTACATCTACCTTTTTGTTGAGTCCATTCATGTCTATCGGAAAATCTTTAACCAACTCATTGATTTTCATCTTAGCCCCTGTGGCTAACTGAACTAACCAATATTTTTTATGCTTACTCTTTTGCAGGTGAAATCTTTCAACAATATTATCATTTATGTAACTATGACTGGCTTTTGAATCAATCAAAATTGTTATGGGTTGGTTATCAATCTTACCTTCCACTTCAATCATGGGAGATTAATATTCAACTTGCTTGTTGTCGAAGGCTACATAAATATTTGGCATGATTCTTTCCATGTATTCATCTGTTTCAGCCTCTTGAATGTTGTGGAAAGTCCTCGTTATTTCTCCTTTGTGAGAGCAGTCCCTATATAACTGATTTCCCTCACATCTCCAACATTGAACATGTTGTTGCCTTGGCCTTTTCCCAAATGAATTTGTAGTCTTGTGCTCATTTTGGGCTACTTGAGCTTGTTGATTTGTTTGGGAATTATTTCTAAAAAGGGGTGGCTTAAAACCTTTTTTCCTTTGATCCTTTTTACACTTCATCTTGTCATTCCAAGCCTTTTGGAAAACTGGTCTTTCTTTTCTTTTCTCATAAATATGCCTTGCTCTCCTTACGGTTTCCTCCAAAGCATTGGGGTTATCATATTGAATATTGTCACTATAGAAGGAGGGTAACCCACTTAGAAACCTTTGTATTTTTACTTTCTCATCTTTAATGAAGTCAACATACTTCAACAATTCAAAGAACCTCTTTTCATATTCATCCATTGTCATGGTTCCCAACTTAAGTTCAAAGAAATATTTAATTTTTCTTTCATAATAATGTTGGGACAAATATTTCTCTTGGAAATATTCTTTGAACTACCTCCATGAGATCCTCCTCTCATCAAGGTTCTTGGCTTGCTTAAACTCATCCCAATGCATGCCTGCCTTTCCTTGCAATTGGTAGGTGGAAATTCTAGCTTTCCTCCCATGAGGGGTAATCATGTAACTGGAAATATTTATTCATTTCCAATAGACATGCCTCTACCTCTTCTCCTTTCCTGTGCTCACCATTGAAAGTAGGTGGCTTGATCTTCCCGAGCTCTCCATGAAAGATGTCTTCCTCAGGCATTCTCCTTTGTCTTCTAATAGGAGACACACTTGGGATACTCCCTCACCCTGACCTTGCATGAGTTCTTCTAATGGGTTTCCTTGGAGAATTATGGCACCTGCGCATGCTTCTTGACTACCTATCATTTACATGATCATCCCTTTTGATATGGGATATTGATGTTGACACTTGTCTAGCACTAATTTATTTATTTGTTCCATGGTCCTTGTTAAATTGATTATGCAACACGTTTAATATCTAAATTATCTCTTCTTGATCCTTCATAATCCTTTCATTATCATCTCTATAGCTCTGCACTTCTCTGTGCATGTTTCTCATAGTGACAGGTTTTTGCTTATCTCTTCTTCCATTTGACTCTTTCTCAGTATTTCCCATGCTGACATGCAAACCTATGATCTCTTCCTCATGGATGTAATATCCCTAAGCATCATCCATAGCTCCAGTCCTCATATAACAACCAAAGTTTATTTTCTATACCTCTAATTCTGCAATAAATGTGAATGTAATAGTTATTGTTAGAACATGCATAGCATAAAACATTTCATCCATTAGAATACATGTTATTTATTCATCCATTTATGGAGGACATAATTCACCAAAATATGTCTTCTTGGATGCATTCCTCTCTGAAATAAATTTCCAACAGCTATAACCATGCCTCAAACTGAATTCTGAGCGAAAAGTTACAACATTTACATGTTGCAATTTCCACTTTATTATGGCTATAGAAATACATTAATTAATTTATGGGAACTTTTATTACAGAATTCAAAATTTTGGGAACACATATGTATTCTATTCCTCAATACCTTTTCAACGACTATTCATTTTGTCAAATTCGAGCTCCGAAATGCAAGTTATGGTCCGGAGAAGTTTAGGTTGTTTTACCCAATTTATCCATGCATGTTATAGGTGTCTTATTTCTCTTTTTGAACATTTTCAGGTACCCATAACCAAAATATAACTTCACTGGGTCATAATATTTCCATCAATTACTTATGTGTCCCAAACAAACCTCTAAGCATGGAGTTATTCCCTCTGGAAGTAAAAAATTTTACCCTCACTATTTTGGTTGTAACTTTCTCATATGAGCTCCATTTTGTGAACTGTTTATCTCTTTGGATAGATCTCTCTGAGTTATTTTATTTGAGCTGCAAAGAAAAAATATACCTTGGTACACTTTGTTCTCATGGATTCTTATTGGATAAAAACGTCATTTAGGGAATAAAAAATGCCCCACAAATTAATGACCTTCAAAAACCACAAAAAAATGCATAAAACTTATTTTTTTACTACTATAACAACCCTTTAAATATGAACCCTTGATATCAAATCACATGGAATATGAGTCGTTGATTCGTTCTATATCGACCATTGGTGACTGACGTTCTTCTTTGGGTATGCACCACACTTTCCCCTCTATCGATGAGCATCGTTAGCCATCGGTCCATTCCTCCGAAAACTAATTTGTACACAACTCCAAATCGGTCAATTTGAATTTTGGCGATATTCATTGGCAAATGAAACTCCTCACTGATTCAGTCGATGTCCAACCATCAACCCATCAATGATAGACGATCCTCGACGACTGTCGAAAACACTTTCCCAAATCGACCGACTTGACCATTGGTCATCGACCACTTCTATTGGATGATGTGGAAACCATTGACATGGCATTACACGTGGATTTTATGTGGCATGAAACATCATCTTAAGGTGTCAACTTGGGTGACATGACATGACAGATGGATGATGATGTGGCATGGCATGTCATGACCCTCTTTCTCCATGGGCCATTGGTCGATTCTCTTGGATGACCCGAACACTTTTCCAAATCAGTCGAATCTCAATCATCAGTGCATTATTCATTGGCAAGTTCTCTTGCTTGATTTGAAATACTTTTCCGAATTCGGCTGACCTCTGACCACCGGCCCATCGGCCATCAGTGACTTTTGTTGGCGATTGAAAATTGTTCACGGGATTTCTTCGACGTCGATCATCAACCATCGACGATCCTCTCTCGATTTCTGAAACTTTCATCAAATCCTATTGATCCCCAACCATTGGTCATCGACAAGATTCATTAGTGAACTTTGACACTTCAAAAATTTGGCCAAAATCTGTTGATCCCTGACCATTAGCCATTGGTGACTGAAGACTTCTTTTGTTGGAACTCAACTCTTCGTCAAACTTGTCGATTTGACAGCCGACCATCAGTGAGTTTAGCTAGTGAACTCCAAACCCTTCGCAAATCTCATCGATCTGACAATTAGTCGTTGGCAAAAAAATTCGATGAACTCCAACACTTAGAAAATTTTGATCATAGTCTAGGTGAATCTGGGCTATCGATCTGCTTCGTTTCAAAACAAAAAATGAAAGGAATCTTGGCTGTTGATTTGATCAACCTTTCAAAATGGCTAAACCTTATGTATTTTTAAATTTATCATAACGAATATCAGTCATCGATCTCGATATCAAAAGAGATCTCAGTCGTCAATTCACCAAACTATCTGTAACTCTACAGGCGGCCATTAAAAATAAATTTTCGACCATTCCAGGTTGAATTTCGATATGCAAATTTACCTCTCTACTCCATTGACCTTCTTAAACCATCTAAAGTTATTCAAACTCGTAGTTTTCCCACAGATTTGGGGATTTCTCTCTAAATTCTTTGTCTTTCCCCAAATCTGTCACAAAAAAAAATATGCAACAATAAATTTCACCAATTCACTCTAGTTCAAGCCCATCCAAGCCCGGTGTTCGAACCAGAGGATATTATACCATAATGTAACATCCCCTATCCCAATCGAGGGACATTACGGTGTAGAATACTCATAAAAAATGATTTTTTTCTAATTAATTTAATTATTTTACAACTAATTGATTTTTTGTAGCTTTCAGCTACAAATTTAAACTATATTTAACTACTATTTTCTTCCATTACATTGATGCATCTACAACATACTAAAATAGACATGAATGTAGCTAATAAAATTCATTACAACAACATGTAAAATATGTTCTCATACTCATAGTTCATGCACAACAATTAAGATTCATAATACAACAAAAACAAGATCAAAAACTTATCTTTTCACAATAGTTGTGCAACCAGATGCTTGGGACAGACATTCCACCCAACCATAGACTGATTGATCCTAATATCATCAATCAGTCACCCCCGATTTGAGGATAGTAATCCACAAAAGAGGGTGGTCTCTCACAATCCACTAACATCTCATAAACTCACAACCCACCAATATCTTCCTACAACTATCCCGATTTTCCACCAACTATCTTCATCTTGATCTGCCCAACCAAAGGAATGTACCCCTTCACTGGTCTCTGACCCTCAGGTGTTCCATTTGTTTATCGGGGCCTCTTTGGATAAGGTATCTAGAAATATCTCAATTGTGAACTCAAGGGAACTCGTTGCTAGGAAAAGATACCAACAAACAACAACAAACACTTGTTGTTTTAGTGCAACTCGCCCAAGAGTTCACTCTTTAGGACTGACAACCTGGCTCTTTAGTTTCCATCTCCAAATACACTCCAATACACTCCATATTTCTCTAAAATTCTCCCTCTATGGCTTCACCAACTCCAAGCTCTCCTTGTTTCCCTCTACTTGTTGGTCATGCACAAAACTTGACTCCCTAAAACTGCTCTTTGAACCCATACGAATTTCCTCCCTTTGGCTTGCCTTTATTGACTCACACTATTTCCCAAGTTGATTGTACTCAACCCTCATGTGCCCAATAACTTTGGGATGTGATCACTCACACCCACCCTCTTACATGTATTCAATGATTGGCTTTGGGAACACTCAATAAAAAATTAGAAGGTTCATATACAAAAGAAATTTTAGGAAAATGGGTTGGATTAATATTCATGGGTAATTCCCCCCTTGGACCCCTCTTGGCCGTTATCCTAGAACCTCCCCTTTCTTGTGAATTAATTCATCCCCCATCTCTTTTCCATGTCCCCTTAGTAATTGACATCACATTTTATTAATAAAAAAAGGAAATACAATTCATATATTACATCCCTTTGGTCGTAGCCACACATTATGTCTACGTAAGAATTAATTAAACCGGGGATTATAGTGGGGATGTTACAAGAATAAAGAGTATAATTTAAGGGGGAGAAAATCTATTTTTCATAGATTTCAAAGGGGGAGAGTAAAGAAAAAGGGGGATATTTGCGTAGAGAAAGAATTGAAGAGAAAATATAGAAGAAGACAACTTATATGAGAGAACAATTGCGAGATCTATGGTTGCAGTAGACTGGAGGAGTATCAAAATTGATTAAGGTTTCCATCAATGACAAATTGGGAGATTTTTATAAAATTGTTGTCATTGATATCAAAGACAAGGGAAGACTACTTAGTCCAAAGATCATATCAAGAAAACATCCATACTGCAAATCAAACCAGACATAGGAAGTTGATAATGTCCCTACACATCAATGAGTTTTGTGTACAAGACTCTATGTGTTTACTCTGAATCAAGAAAGAGAGAATGTTTTGTGTGTTGATAAGGTTTTATTCGGTGATGAGGCTCTGTATAATTATGAATAGTCAATCTGAAGGCTAGACGAGACAACCTTGTTGAATAAGAATAGAGAGACAAGATCGAGGAGGCACATCGAGTGATTTGAAGGAACAATAGAACCATGGACCTCGTAAAGGAGAATATGTTGGCTTGGTTAAGCAGATCGAAGAAAATATGAGAAAATACAATATACCACATGCACAAAGAAAAATGGTTTCTATGGGTTTATAATGAAAAGGTGAAGTAACATAATTTGAATATGAATGGAAGATCCATGAAACCCTATGCAAAGCATTGACTTTTTGTAACGTCCATCTTCCACCCACAGGCCGTGGAATGCCATTCTAGAGCAATCTCTCATGCTCTGATACCAATTTGTAACGTCCCTCGGCCACCCATAGGCCGGGAAATGCCACTCCAGAGCAATCTCTCATGCTCTGATACCAGTTGGTAACACCCCTAGCCTTAAACAGGTCAGGCCATGCTACTCTAGGAAACACTTTCGTTCTCTTACTGTGGAACATACGGTAACATACCCAATATTCAACTGAGCTATGCCACATAAATTTTCTCTTCAAACTGCATGCAACTTAAACATATACATACAACACTCTTGCAGAAGCTTTACATATAGACATAAACAAACAATTACATTTTGTAATATACGATTTCATACTAAAATAATAGTAACCTGTTGGAGCCGGAAGTCACTCCTGGATTGCTTGCAGGAGCAGAGCCCGATGCCCATCAGTTTAATGTCACGATTTGTTTGAAAGGGTGATCAAATGGAGGAAAACTCAAAAACGATATCGTATCAACTCAGAAACTAGGCCATGCATGCATGGACGAGTGAGGTCTTAATAAACTTCAAACAGTGAGCTGTAGTAAAGGGTGAGTAGGGGGAAGACTTGCATTAGGAGAGTGCGAAGGTCTATCACAAACATCCGGTTCATAACAGACTGGAGAAGAAAGAATTCAAACGCAAAATCCTTTTACATCCAAACACAGAAGACCAGAGGGCACAACAATGTCATAACAAATCCTTTATCATAACAAGGTTGTTCAATCCACGTGAATCCTTCGACTATGGACTCCCTGGTATGAGATGGAACATAGATGGAAAAAGAAAATTGTTTGTCATAAACTAAGAAATCTCAAACACAGAGGCATAACCGGGAAACCAGAATATTTGCTGAAACTTTATAGTCGAGAGCTTAGCTCTACCATCGATCGATACCAAAATGGAAAAAATGCCTACATATACTCAAAACAACAACAGCGGTGGAACCAAGATACTGCATTGAAAGCTTTGCGTCTGCATGGCTTCTGACAATTCTGTAGCCGCAATCTTTGAATGGTCGTGCAACTTATGGCAGACGCGATCGATCTTCTGACAATTTCATCGATGAATCGACGTGCCTTTAATTCATTGCCAGACTCTTCCATTATGGCGGAGACAATGTCTAACCACCACCAACCACTTCAATAACTACTTCTTGGGGATTGAGAACGACCTGGCCAAATCAGCACCTCGGGATATGGAAGACTTCTTGCGCTGCCACCTGGAATAACCGAATGGCTTGAAGGATGGGTGTGGAGGCCAATGCGGAAAGTGGGGTTCGGCAACGGAGTGATGAGGCCACAACCGCAGGGACGAAGTAAGAACGATGAGGGGTGAAAAAGGTGGCAGGGGATGAGATAAGGCAAAAGGAATATAAGAGGAGAAGGTGGGAGAATAGACGTGGCAGGTGTAATTTAGTGAGAGGCTGACGTGGAGGGAAAGGGACATGTGGTAGATGGTGAGTGGACGATGAGACGGAGGATGGGACATCTAGACGAAAGCAGGGAAGCGGATGGATGACACACGGCAGCAGGGGAAAGGTGGGAATGAAGACGACATGATGGGAGAGGGGCCCAGCGCGGGTTAAACACAGAGCAGCTGAGAATGGCAGGAGTGCATGAGCGTCGTTGATCCAGGCGTTGAAATCTCGGTCGTCGGAAAGCTGCACTCCCAATTTCGGACCCCCCCCCCTCCGCTTAAAGGTAGAAAGGCGGGGGGGTCCGGAATTGCTCTTATCGCCGTTGATCCGGGCGCGCTAATCTGGGTCGTTGAAAAGGTGTGCCCTGGATTCCGGACCCCCCCCCCTCCCCCCGCTTAAAAGTAGAAAGGCGGGGGGGGTCCGAAATTCCTCCTGCGTCGTTGATCTGGGCACCGCGATCCTTGCCATCCAAACCTGGCTTTCATTTAATCGTGGGCGCATTAGCACCCCGAACTTAGGACAAGTGGGTTTTTGACCCATTCCTTTGCATTCTAACCCCCCTTACAAGAAATATCGCTAACATCGGCTCCATGGGGGATAGAGTCGTCCCTGTGATGCTCTAAGAACTCTTTTGCAGATTCAGTGCCTTTGTTGTTGGGCTATGGAGTCATTTATTAGTCTGAAAAACAAAACAGAAATAATATGTACAAAATAAAACAAAAAGAGCCAACTGTGGCTCACAGAAAACATTTTTTCAAGAAATGCCCATTCACTGGGCCACTAAAAACTTCTTTGCCTTCCAGATCCTGCAGCCTGTAAGTGTTATTTGAAAATACTTCAAGGATCTTAAAAGACCCGAACCAGAGGGCATCAAATTTACTGTGTTTGCCCCTTTCCTGCCTGGGTGCATCCCATTTGAGCACCAGATCACCCTGCTCGAATTCCTTCTTTCTGTTCTTTCTATCAAAAGCCTGCTTAATCTTCTGTTGATGATTGTAGGCTCTGTCCATGACCTGTTCTCTGATTTGTTGCACTTCCACCATCTGATGAATCCTTCTGAGTACATGGTTAGGTTCTACTTCAAGGTCTTGGATGAAATTTGCCACAGGTAAGGCAAGCTGAGTGGGGCAAACGGCCTCGATTCCATAAACAGGTTGGAAAGGAGAGATACCCAGGGACTTCTTGGTTGTCACCCGATCAGCCCAGAGAGCAAATTTGAGCTTTGAGTCCCAGGCCCTCTGATTGTCCTCCAGCAGCTTTTTGATGAGCTTGATCAGGCTTTTATTGGAGGACTCTTCTAGTCCGTTTCCTTGAGGGTAGTATGGAGTGGAGTGAACCAGTGAAATCCCAAACTGTCCACAGAACTTGACCAGAGGCTCAGACCTGGAGGGGGTGGCATTGTCAATGACAATCCTACTTGGACAACCAAATCTGGCTATGATGTCTTCCAAGAAGCTGATGATTACTTTGTGAGAAGTGCTCCTGGTGGGGACAGCCTCTATCCACTTGGTGAAATAATCAGTCGCAGTGAGGATCCATCTGTGCTGACCACTTGAGGGAGGATGAATCTCTCCGATGAAATCCAATCCCCACTACTGAAAGGGTGTCGAAACTACTACAGGCTTTAATGGCAGAGATTTGAGTTGCTGCTTACCTGAGAACTTCTGGCATTTAATGCAAGCCCTGACCTCCCTGCAGACATCAGTAAACAAAGTAGGCCATTAATACTCGGCCCGGAGGATTTTGTGGGTTGTGGTCTTCCAAAAATGATGACCTCCGCAGAGGCTGCTATGAAAATAAAACATCACCTTTTGGGCTTGCAGCGGGTCCAGGCATCTCAACAGTATCCCCAGAGGATCTCTCCAATACAAGGCTCGGTCGATGAGACAATACCTGACCACTTTGAGCTTCAGCGCTCTGGCTCTACTCTTTCCTAATCCGTCAGGGGGCTTTAATTCTTGCAGGAAATACAAGATATCCTTGTACCAGGGACATGATGCTAGGGGTATAATGATCTGAGAATTCCTGTTGGATGACTCAGCTTGCTCATTGATGAAGTTAATCCCCAGATTCTTGAAATTGGATTCAGCCAGCAACCTGGCCAAACCTTGCCCCTTTATCAACTTGGTGGGCTTAATTTCCAGGTCAAATTCCAGGATCTTGGCGATCCATTTACCCCTTCTTCCGTCTATGTCAGGCTGTATAAGAATGTCCTTCACAGAGGGTGAAGGGACATATGCAGTGACCTTTGAGTGCAAGACATAGATCCTGAAAGCTTTGAGAGCTTTCACTAATGCATAGGCCTGCTTCTCCATAATCTCATACCTGAGTTCATCATCTCTCAACGCCCTGCTGTAGAAAGAAATAGGTTTCTCTCGTCCTTGATCGTTTTTCTACAACAAGACTGCTGCTACCGAGTCATCAGAAGCAAAGGAGAAAATCAAGAAATCTTTAGAATAATCGGGACTGATTAGCATAGGTGCCTCAGTCAGTGCCTTTTTTATTTGCGTAAAAGATTCCCTGGGTTTAGCAGTCCATTTTATTTCATGGCCCTTTCTAAGCATGGCTGTGATATGTTTCACCAGCTCAGCGAAGTTTGAGACGAATCTCCTAAGAAAATTAATCTTCCCCAAAAATGCCTGAACTTCGTTCTTAGACCTGGGAAGTGACAGGGCCTGAATCGCCTCCACCCTGCTTGGGTCAATCCTTTCTCCCTCTCCTGACACTATGTGACCTAATAGCTTTCCCTCCTGCATAGCAAACAGTGATTTCTTGGGATTTAATGATAGGCCATACCTTCGACATTTCAGGAAGACTCTTTTTAAGTGGCAGCAGTGCTCTTTATCAGTCTTGGAGAAGATTGTGATGTCATCCAGATATATCACCACAAACTGGTCCTTCTCATCGATGAAGGCTATGTCCATGGCTCGCTGAAATGTTGCTCCTGCATTCATTAGTCCGAAAGGCATTTTGGCATACATGAATGTTCCCCAAGGAGTGGTGAAGGTTGTTTTTTCTCTGTCCTCAAGCATGACTGATATCTGGTTGTAACCGGAGAAACCATCAATCATGGATATCCTGGATGCGCCAATGACCCTCTGTAATATGTGTTCCATGTTGGGCAGGGGATAATTGTCCTTCCTCGAACTTCTGTTTAGGTTCCTGAAATCGACACAGAGTCTGATCTCTCCATTCTTCTTCCTCACTGGGACCAAATTGGCCACCCAGTCAGAGTATCTCAAGGG
>ML822379.1:0-10449 GCA_009831015.1 Picea engelmannii
TATGTTACTTATTCTTGCCTCTTAGTAAATTCAATATTTAAAACTTAAGGAAAGCGTCCTATTCTGTCTTGTTTTGTTCTAGATCCAGGTGGATCTAGGGAGATCGGTTTGTGTCCGCACTTACGGATTTATCCATAAACATGCATCCACACTTAGATTATATTGTAACTCACAACTTACTTACATCAAACATTTCTAATCACAACTGATATGTATGGAATCACTCTATAGACATACTTACAGAAATTAGATCCACGTTGCAATTATAGTAAGGTTGACAAGTTGGACCGGTGGGCCCTTGCCGATGCCAACGGGGTAGCTTAGAGGGAACTCACAGAATAATAAACTTTAAAGAACACATGGATTCAATGAACTTAATCTCATATTAATTATTCAACAAGTTTACAAAGATAATATGTTCACAAATCCAATCTGCAGCATAACAATTCCTCTCCTTGGCTTAGAGCCATAACTCAATTTATATACTTTTTACATTACAAATTTGGCTCTAGAAAATCCAATCCATGAACAATCAAATCACAACCATTTTCCATCAATGGAGGTCCAGTACAACCATTACATAATCAAGTAAATGCATTTTCCACAAATCTGGGCATGATCCTAGAATTTCTGAAAAAATGGCGATTTAGGCAATTTAGACAAATTAGCCTAAAAGAACCCTTCATATATTCTAGGTAGTAGATGATTTTTCTAAACCATTTTTGGGTTTTCAATATGTTTGGGTTCTAGACAAACCCATTTGGTTGTTTTGAAATATCATCTCCCATCTGCACAAAAATCGAGGCGCAATCTGGGAGTTTAGAAATATTTGATGATTTTAGGTTGAATCGTGCCCCCTGAGATGGAGGTCCACACGTGTGATATGGGTGAATTCTTCCACACTTCTCTACATGAAAATTCCACTCTGGAAAAAACCCATATCCCATAATTTTGAGACTCATATTTATCTACACGTAAATCGAGGTGCAAATCTGGTACCGAAATCTTGTAGGATGTTGGTACCAGAATCATATAGGCAGGGGTTTACTATCGGACTAGCACAGTCATAAATCTGGGTATCGGACCAACGCAATAGTGGTATCGTATGGATCTGGTACCGGAAGAGGCACAAAGCTATTACCGGAAGAGGCACAGAGTTAGTAACGGAAGAGGCGCAAAGTAGTGGTATCAGATCACTGCAGAGTACCAGATTAGGAGGAGTATTGGTACCAGATCAGGAAAAGTACCAGATCAGGCAGAGTACCAGGTCAAGTGGTTGTTGCAGTACCAGACTGGTGGTAGTACCATATGGAGCTTCTTAATTAATATTCAAAGTAATTAGGAGCATAATAATAATTAATTATTCAATTGTAAGCATTAATAAACCACA
Source organism: Picea engelmannii (assembly GCA_009831015.1). Classification (NCBI taxonomy): domain Eukaryota; kingdom Viridiplantae; phylum Streptophyta; class Pinopsida; order Pinales; family Pinaceae; genus Picea; species Picea engelmannii. Next base: position 1,391 of record ML822379.1, read on the forward strand.
TAAATCATGACTAAATGAATATTACCTCATGTACAAAACGATTGTTAAATGGCATATCTGTCGAAGAAAATAGGTAGAGAGTGCATATGTATGAGGAAAAATTGGTTAGGATATGGGACAAGATAAGGCAATTGGAGATGACAAAAATGAGGCTCAACGTTTCCCCCGTGTCTTATCCATTGCATGTCCTCATGCAACAATGATCTTCAAAATTTCAAAATTGATGATACTCCTCACTCGATCAAGTATTCCCTGAAAAGTTCTCTTTTAAGTAACCTACTATACAATATAAACTTCATGGCCTATGCTTCACACTTCTTACCCATGGAAAAGTAGTTATGATGGAAAAGTTGAGTCATGAGTAATAGATTAGATCTGTTAGTGATTTGACGTTAAGTCTTATCCAATCTGTTGTGGATCATAGTTAGGAGAAAGGGATGGATGTGACTCTAATATGATTATAGGATAGTGGCCAAGAGTTTTCATAATGATTTTGACTAATAGGCCCCCCTGTCTAGATTACCTTTAAAATAAAAGGGATATAAGAATAGTTTAGATCTCATTTGAAGAGAGGAACACATAAAAGAATACATCCCAAGATGATTAACTCATTTCTTATCCAAGTTTTTAGAGATGAAGTTATTCTTGCCTAGGTAAGGTGAATTACATATACTGAGGGTCCCACTTTCATGCAAACTTGTTTATTTTAAATATAGAATCTTAAAGTGGATACTTGAAGGTTCTTAGGAACATCATCCGAGAGATATAAAGGTCATCTCCTAGCCTTAATTTGATAATTATTTCTTCATAATGAGACCCAATGGTTTTTGTTCAGTTTTAGGTGTGCCACTTTATGTTTTTCAACTCCCTTTACCCGGCATAGCCCCGCTTCCAGCATGCTTGTTCAGTACCTCGATGGCTTTACTTTGGTACCAAACAAGCATGGCCCCACTGCCAGCAGGCCTATTCAGTACCTCGACGGGTTTACTTGTACTTACTGATACTTCCTTTTTATTATATTACTCAAAATATTTAGAATGATGTATATTGTTCATTGACATTTTTAGAGTATAAGGGAGGCAGGTGGTATGAGAGTGTTTTAGAGTTATTAGGCACATAATTAACTGCTTGCAATTATCCCAAGGGTGACATCATCCACATTAGACTTAAATCTCATCTATTCAATGTATAATGAAACATCTCGAATAATGACTAAGAGGTCCCCCTTGTTAATCCTATTAGGGTTCACATGAAAGTTCATTGAGGTTTTGCAAGGGTGGTTTGCCACATGAGGTTTTCATCCATACCTCCCAAGAGAAACTTTTAAAGATAAACTTGGATAAGAACTTGTTGAATCAACTAGGTTAGTATTAGACATAATGGTGTCACCACTTTTCAATGGATATTTTAATTAGCAATCACTTTTTCAAAATGATGAGGTAATAAGACAAGTGTACCCATGATTATGTAGAGCTAAATGTGAAAATATATTCTTAAAGGATATAAAGGATGATTCATTTAGGGGTGAATGTAACAATGTAGGAGGAAGATGTACATGAGAGTAAAGAATAGTTCAACACAAGACTTAAATGATCCTTGATAAAAAGAACATGAAAAGATTAGCTTATACCTCCAATTACCTAAAGTGAAAACAATGTTAAACACATGAAAAATATCATATCACTTTGGCATCAGTACTAGATAAGTAATGGAGCATGTTTATGCAGTACCAGAACAGATAGTACTGGAACATGATAGTACCAAAACAAGATAGTACTAGAAGAGAGCAATATCAGGACAGAAATGCGAAAATAAGTAACATGGGGCAGAAACAGAGTGACAGGATGGATGATTTTTTCTCATTCATGACGACAGCCACTTCACAAAGGAATTCAATAATAATAGGATGGATGCATTGGTATTCTTATCAAACAAGAGAGGAATACGCATGGAAGTCGCACTTAAAATGATGGTGATATTGATAGCTTAAGATGGAAATTGTACATGAAAATAACCAAAAATTTTAGCACATAATTTATATAATCCTTAATGGAAAGAATGTAATAACCATCCCATACCTCCATTCCCTTAAGTGTGATTTGTTTAAACAAGGGCAATATCAAGTATAGAACAATTTTAACAAAATTCCACCACTAGTACCAGACCACCACAAGCTTAGTATTGGATCACCACAAAAAATTGTTTCTTCGGTACCAGAAGAAAATTTGATGAGGTATCTGAAGATGTATTCTGCAAACTAGAATTTGTATGCTTCTCCTTATGGCTGGCATACTTTGAGTATCAAGTTGTCTAAGATGCTAGAAATTATTGTTGTTACAGGAAGAAACATATGAATTTGTTTTGTTGAAGTATCATGCTAGAAAAATTGCAATCAACACATTGATGTAGGAATGTTGAGATTGCAATGGAAATGTCATAAAATGATTCGTTTCCAAGCTCTGTAACAAGAAAGAAAATGTAGTTGGGAAACCTCCTTTTGAGATGCAGAAACTGTTGGACATATTTTCATTGATATGTTGTCATTAATGTCAACAATTGATGTTATTATAATGTGATGATAAGTTGTTATGATGAATTTTTATCATTGATTTATCATAGATGAAATTTTCATTGATGTCAACAGTTTTTCAGTTAGTAGAGAATGTCAAAATAGTATGCAGAGATTAAATCTCATGAGAGTTATCGAATGAATATGAAATCTCAGAAGGAAGAGCACATTGTAGAAATTTCATCAGGATCGATGGAAAGACTAAGAATTCGATCGATGCACAAGAAAAGGTAAGAAGCCTCAACAGTCATCAGATATGCAAGCCAGATCAATGGAAGGGATGAATTGTGAAGAGCATAAGGAGAATTAAACAACTCGCTAGTTCCAATCCCACAATTTGTCTAGATCGTCAGATCTCATAAACTCAAATATCGACGATTGTGGTTGATCCAACAAACGATCAGATTAAGTCGGATTAAATCATGATCGTCAAATACGCAAGCGCCAGATCAACGATAGGGATAATTTGTGGAAAATGAAAGGAGAATTAAACATCGTGCTATTTCCAATCCCATAACTAGTCAGGACCATCAGATCTGATAGGTTCAAAAATTGACGATTGTGGTTGACTCACCAACAAACACACAACTTCAAATTGTGAAGCTTGGGTGATGAATTAAATCACTTGCAAGTTATTGTTCTGCAATCATCCTTGATCATGAATATGCTTCGATAGTCTTCATAACCATTGGATCACTTATGAGTGGAAGGACAGGATAAGATGAAATATTTGAGATCTCAATTATCTAAATTTTCGTCAATCATTGGATCATTCTAAAGTGGAAGGACAAGATAAGCTAGAAGAAGATCCGTTGGATTTAATCCTAGGAAAAATAGCATCACAGACAGATTGAGTCATCGATCTAAGATCATTATCAAAGGAACATCATTCAGTTTGGGTTAAAAGTTGTGAGGAAGTTACACTTCATGGAGATCTACGTCAATAAACCATGTCAACAAGGACATGTGGAAGACCACATTAGTAGACCATGTCAGCAAGGACATGTGGCATACCACGTCAGCAGACCACATCAACAAGGACATGTGGCAGACCAAGTTAGTAAGGACATCTAGCAGACCATGTCAGCAAGGACATGTGGCAGACCACGTCAGCAAAACACGTCAGAAAGGACACATGGCACAATCAGATAATGACAAGTGTCAAGTTGAAATCGGCATTTCAGGTACGTTTAAATCACAAATCTAAATGACATGTGGTAGCTACTCGGCTTGTTCCATGTCATCAAGTGACATAAGCAAGTTATGTCACTCTGGGAGTTTTATTTCAGGATTTTTAACACCAGCACTTCCCCAAAGTCCCGAAGTCCCGAAGTGGACATGATTCGTCTGATCTGAAAATCACTTTGGGTGCATTCTCAATCGTTGATCAAGTACATTGGAAGGATAGTGTAAGTGGAAGTATTAATCGACAGCAAGCGATCTCCACCTCTTATGACTTATTCAGTAGGTGATCACTCTGGAGCAAAATGAAGCAGTGATTAGCCTAAGTCTTGGAGTCCTGAATGCCGAAGTCCTGAAGTGGACATGAGTTGTCTGATCTGAAGATCACTTCGAGTGTATTATAAACTATTGATCATATTACAATGGAAGGATAGTGTAAGTACAATACCCGAAGTCTTAGAGTAAATGGTGGCCATCCATCTCAGTGCTTGATTAAGTGCCATCCATCGGATTAAGCAATTAAAGGATAAGTATAAGGATTGAATATGACCATTGATCTAGTTCCGCAAAATAAATGTGAACCATCTGATCTGTTCGGCGAAATCGTATTCAAAATATTTGAAAGGAAAAAGTCCTGAAGTCCCAACAGTTGTCCATCTCATCAGGAGATTAAATCGTGACCGTTGATTCTAATAAGTGCTCATTTGGACTAACGTTTGGATACCGCCATTAGTCATATGGGAGCGCCTCATACAGATTTCATTCAACAGAGAGTTACACCAGGAAAATACAGAGAATCGATAAAATGATTGAATATCATCTGTTGGTGAACTGAGAACGTAGCATAAACATGAGTACGATCTAATGAGTCGATCCATGTCTATGATCAACTCATGACAACAAACGAATGGATACACAGTCATGATTAACATAGAGTTAATCATGAAAACATGAATAAAGAATAAAAAGGAAAAAATGATATCAATTAAAGTTTAAAATTATCATTTTAAATGAAAAGGTACAATGGTTCAAATCTCAAAAGACACAATGCTTCAAACTCACACCAGTTGTAAGACTATATAAACAAGAAAGAATGGTGAGAATAAGTTGTATTTGAATTTGTTGAAGTATATATATTTATATATAATGGATTGAATGAAAGTTCATTCTATCAGGTTGGTGCTTGTTTACAAGATGGGTCTTGTATGAGGATTGGATTCCTCATATCTCAGTTGGATCTGAGATCAACAAGCTGGGTCATGTTCCGAGGGTTGGATTCCTCACTTCTCAGTTGGATCTGACAACTACAAGCTGGATCTTGTAGCAGAGAGTTGGGTCTCTCATAATTGTTTGAAGATGACATTCAAAGATTGATCTTATGTATTCATTGAAGTTAAATATATAAATAAATTATTTATTATTATTATTATTATTATTATTATTATTATTATTATTATTATATATATATATATATATATATATATATTGTTTGAGAAAATGAAATAAATATTTGTTGTTCAATTAATTTGTGAAAAGTGGAAAATTGTCCAAAGTTTTGTAACACTAATTCACCCCCCCCCTCTAAGTGTCAAGTATCCATTTCAACAATTGGTATCAGAGTGGGTTCCTTCAACACAGTTTAAACATTGAAGGTAGATTCATAAGAAATGGCTGGACAAATTGTTATCTCCACAAATGAAGCTCCCTTATTTGATGATACAGATTATTTATCATGGAGGGAAAATATGAAAATATATCTAAATTCAAGAGGATATGGAGTTTGGGATTCAGTGGTAAGTAAGCCCTGGCACTTAACTACTTCAAAGAGTAAATCCAAAACTGCACAGGAAGCAAGGAGAAACAATTCAGTAGCCTTAAAAGCAATTCAGGATGGATTGTCAGACCAAGTCAAAGAAAAGATGAAGGATTACCAATCTGCTAAAGAATTATGGCTCCAACTAGAAAATTGTTATCAGAATGAAATACAAGAAGAAGAGAAATCTTATCAAAGTGAGGAACAATACTCTAATGAAGAGGATTCCTATTATAATAATGAACAAAACTCAAAAGAAGAGAATTCTAATAAAGATAAGGAAGAAGATAAAGAAAAGAAAAATTGCAATCAATTTGAAGAACACAATATAGGAAAATACATTTCTAATCAGAATGAAATGCAGGATTTGATGCAAACCCCAGTTAACAATGAAGAATACAACCTCATTAAGGAATTGAGGAATACCTCAGTAATCACTAAAGAAAAATTACATAATCTTAAAACTGATGTTGCAGTTGTTATTGGAGAAATTTGTTTGGAACCAGGAAATTATATGCATATTAAAGTTCATGTGGAGGTTCTTGACAATCTTGAGTCCACAACCATGTGCACTCTACAAGAGTTGGAGAAACTCCAACAAAAAGATATTTTGCTACTTCAACAGTTAGATCAATCTAACCATGAAGAGCATGAACAAAAGATTCAACTAGAAGACAAAGAAAAGGAGATCAAAAGATTGAAAACCAAAGTTATTAATCTAATGGAAGAGATGGAATAATTAAAGACACATAATAGTAAAAGAAAATAAGTACTAAAGGAATCAGAAGAATTAGTTAACAGTCTAAACAATCAACTTGAGGAAATTAAAGAAAGTGAAGAAGAACTAAAGATTCAGTTAACAAGGAAATAAATTTCTTACCACATGTTGGAATTGGAAATCATCAATTTCAAAAAGATAAATGAAAGCACTAATGCAGATCTAATGACTCAAATTGAAGAAGCTAAGAAAAAGGAATAAGCCTAGAAGATCCAAATAACTAAAAAGGAAGAATCATGCCAAATGTTTGAATTAGAATCCATCAAACTCAAAAGGATTCAGATAGAATACGAGGAAGAAATCAAAATATTGAAAACTGAAGTTTTTGATCTAACAACAGATATGGAAGAATTGAAGGCATATGAGAAAACTATTAAATGTGAAGAAGTCTTGGATGAGACAAAAGAAATAGTCATTAATCTAAAGACTCATCTTGAACATGCTAAAGAAGTGGAAGAAGCCCTTAAGATTCAGTTGACTAAAAAGGAAGAATTATGTCAAATATTAAAGTTATAAATAGTCAATCTCAAACAGATGAATGAAAAGACAAATAATATTGTCAATTTCCATAATAGCTCAACTATCCTAGATAATATTTGGAAGAGCCAAAGATTATTTGATGACAAAACTGGTCTTGGATACAATAAGAAAGAATACAATAAAAAATGGAGCACCATTTACAAACATGAGAAAGAATCATCCTTCTTAAAAGGAAAAGGTGCAAGTACAAAGCAATTACAAGTCATGAACTTTGTTAAGGAAGACAACTATAGAAGTAAAAAGGAAGAAGAAAATCAAATGACAGATCCTTCAAGCCAAAATAAAATAAAAAATGGAAACACCTTCAATGGCTATTTTTTTTCTTGTCATAGATTTGGCCATAAAGAAATGGACTGCAAGAAACTAGAGGAAGGATATACAAGAAAATCCAATAAATCAATTAGATGTTGGAGATGTAATTTTGTTGGGCACACAACAAAATTTTGTCATTCAATGAGATGTTACAACTGTGATAGGTTTAGGCACAAATCCCAAAACTACAAGAATAAAAAAATTGAATATTTGAATAAGTCATTCAAGTCAATGACAAAACCTAATAAAAATTGGAAGAAGAAAAGAGATGACAAATCTCCAAAAACACAATTAGAAGGAGAATATCCAAAAAGTAGAATATCTCACAGAAAGATATAGAGAAGAAAATATGAAGGAGAGAGCAAGAAAGATGTTATTACACCTGAAAATGAAGAAATTAATAATAAGAAAATGATGGGTGAAGGTTCTAATAAAGAATGTGAAATTCAATATGAGATAAATCAAGCTCAAGAAAAGGAAGTACCTATAGAATAATATGGGACAATATCAAATTCTGATAATGTCATAAGTTGTTAGCAAAAGAAATAAAATACAAAAAGAAGTTTAAATTGGTTTTTACAAAATCAAAGGATTATTCCAAAGAGTTTCTAAATTAACATATGGAAAACCTTTACTATCTATAGATTAGTGGTCAAAAGAAAAATCATTGATAGGGTTAGTTGTAGAATACAAGAAGAAGAAAAAATAAAGGTAGTAGAGAAGTTCAAGGACTATCATTCAACAAAGATCAATTGATGACAAAATTAGTATTTAAATCAATTGGTATAATTCCTCAATTGATATTCCTATGAAATATCAAAGACAAATAAGAAGCAAATCAAAATATCAGTAAGATTCATACTCTTGTTCTATTTGACAAAGGAAAGTCAGTAAAAAATCAGGAGGAGTATTTTAGTTATTAAATAAGAAAGTAATTAGATTAAGTTTTGAAAAGACTTGATCACTACAAAATTGGTATCAAGAAGACTATTTATTTGAACACAAAAATCCCAATAAACTAAGATACGAAGTTAGTAAATTAACAGGGGAAGAGACCTTGTCAGGAAGAGTTGCCCTTTTCAGAAACAAAGGGAGAGAGTAGTTAGAATCAAGGAGAGAGCATATCGATAGGGGAGTCATTCATGTAAATGTGTTGAACCTGCACAAAATAGATCCAGATATAAAATACCACACACATTTGCAGAGAGAAATTGAGAAAGAATAAGCAAGAGAGAAAGAATGGAAGAATTCTCATTAATTGTATACCACACTCAAAGAGTGAATAATATATAATAGATATAGGATACATGAGTAACTAATGAGCCATAGTGGTGGTCTAGAGTGATCTGGACACACATCGACAGTTACGAGAGTGAACTGCCACCTAGTCTAGTCTCTCAGACAGTTACGGGAGTGAACTGCCACATAGCTGAGTTAACTAGTCAACTAGTCTTCAGTTAACTAACTGAACAGAGAGTAGTAAGGAGTTAAATCAAGAAATCAAGGCCCATTCAAGGGTAATGCGCCAGTCTGGTGATGATCCCAAGGCAAGTGCACATTAGAATGGTGATGATCCCAATGTTGCATGGTGACAAAACCAATGCAGCATCTAAACTCAACTCAACTAGTCAAACTGAAGTGTCAACTGAAAGAGAATATTCTCCAAGTGGAATACTCTCCCCTAAATATAGGAGACTGGATAATGACTAATTATGACTAATAAAAAAGGAAAAAACTTAGGAAAAATAAATGCTAGGTGTGTGTGAAGTAACTCCAACACCCCCCCTGAACATCACTATGGTGAACATAAAGAATGGGTCCCAGAAACAAGGCCATGTTAGGTACCCAAATACAAAAGATACATT
>ML822379.1:10501-47849 GCA_009831015.1 Picea engelmannii
AAAATGAGAAGGAACAAAAGCAGTTGCTAAGTAACCCTATCCTTCACTCCAAGAAGACCTCGCAACTGTGCAAGTTTGTGCTCGTTGAATATTTTGTTGAAGATGTATATGTCTGCATGGATCTGATGAAGTAGATGAATCAATGATATGTCCAAACATATCCACTTTCTCTTCTCATAATGAAGAATATCCAAATAAATTTTGGATGAAACTTTGAAAACCGTGCAGCCGTTTCCGGAAAAATGCTGAAATTTTGTTGATTTTAAAATGATCATAACTTCACTTCCTGGACTCCGTTTCGGACGATTGTTTTTAAAATTGGATATTTTCCTGAGAGAAATTCAAATATACAATTTTTTTCTGCAATTTGGGATCAGAAAATATCATAATTGTACGACAACACAGGTATTCCAACAGAGGAAAAACACCTTCAGTAACCACTCACATAACCAGACCAAAGATCAACACATTGATGTTTTCACATGGTAAAACCCCTATGGGGAAACATCCACAACGCCATCCAATGCGGACACTTGGAGCAGTTTAATAATGCAAAGAAAAAGATTATAGAGAGATTTTACAAGAGAGTTTCTCACAATCGATCATCGACAAATGACCCTCCATGCTCTTTAAATAGAGATCATGGACCAATTGGGTGTTAAGCCACAGATCAATGGCCATTAAGATCGAGGAGAGTATGATCCATCAGATCACTCTATATTGGGAACATATCATGACCGTCGAATTTCCTAACTACAAATGCATACTAATGTATACTAAAGAAACACACTAGAAAACACACTTTTACCTAACGACACAATATACCAAGTAGATCTTACTAACTCCTAAGTGTCTAAATATCCTAACATCCCCCCTTAAGAACAACTTGGGATAGGATTGAAGTATTTACAATAGTGACACAATAGGAGAAGGAAGGAGGCATTAGAGCCTATACCCCCTTAATGACAACTTCCTGAACTCCTAACATAGATCGAAGTTTGGAAAACTTTTCTTCTGTAAGAGACTTTGTGAAAATGTCTTCAACTTGATATTCTGTAGGGAAAAATATCACTTCAATAACTTGATCATGAATGAGCTTTCTGATGAAGTGCATGTGTATCTCGATGTGTTTTCTACGCTGATGTTGAACTGGGTCTTTGGCGAGCTTGATGGCACTCTGATTGTCACACCAAAGGTTGGTCGGATGTTGGTGCTGGAATCCAAACTCTGAAAGGATCTATTGAATCCACAGGGCTTCTTGACTTGCATTTACCGTTGCTCGATACTCTGCTTCTGCTGAAGAAAGTGAAATATCTTGTTGTTTCTTACAGGCCCAAGTGACAGGTCCTGAACCAAGGCTGAAAACATAACCTGCAGTAGACTTCCGATCATCAGGGTTGTCAGCCCAATCTGAATTAGTAAAACCAACCAATAAAGGAGTCCCCCTTGAACTGTAATGTATCCCAAACTGAACTGTAGCACGAACATAGTGAAGTATCCTTTTAGCTACTTTTCAATGTCTTTCATGGGGTGTTTGCATATATTGGGAAACAATACCAACAACAAAGGAAAGATCATGACAGGTATGAGTCAAGTATAAGAGGATTCCAACTAACTGACGGTATAGTGTGGCATCAACTTCAAGAGAAGTATGGGTGGTAGAAAGCTTGACTCCGGACTGGAAGGGAGAAGGGGTTAGTTTACAATCGTCCATGTGAAAGTGACGACGAAGGTCATAAGCATACTTAGAATGGGAAAGAAAAATTCTTTCATTGGTTTTCAAAACTTGGAGGCCAAGGAAATAGTTCAAAAATCCTAAGTCTATCATTTCAAATTTCTTCTTAAGGCTGGTTTTCACATGGTTTAAAAGTTTTGAGTCACTACTAGTAAGGATAAGGTCATCAAAATAAAGGACAAGGATTATGAGATGGCTTCCTACTTTCTTGGTATAGACATTAGGATCAGAATGGAATCTAGAGAATCTAGTGGCAATGAGAAAACTATCCATTTTGACATACCAAGCTCGGGGAGCTTGCTTGAGACCATAAAGAGATTTCTTGAGGCGACAAACAAGGCTATAGTCATTCTGGACATAGCCAGGAGGTTGTTCCATGTATATTTTTTCTTGCAAATCTCCATGCAAGAAGGAGGATTTAACATCCATCTGATGGACCTCCTATTTATGTGAGGCAACAACGGCAAGAACAAGGTGGATGGAATTCATTTTTTCTACAGGGGAAAAGGTTTCATTATAGTCAATTCCTTCAAATTGGGAAAATCCTTTGGCAACTAACCAAGCCTTGTGTCTTTCAACACTTCCATCTGATGCATACTTAGTTCTGTAGACCCATTTGCATCTAACAAGTTTTATTCCTTTTGGAAGAGGTACAAGATCCCAAGTATCATTTTTCATTAAAGAACAATACTCTTCATTCATTGTTGTATCCCAATCTGGACGACCTAAAGCTTCTGCAAATGTCTCTGGATCATGAGTTTCTGAAACTTGAGCCAAAAGAGAAGAGGCTCGCTGGAATTGTGAACGTGTCTGACACTGATCTAAAGGATCACCGACAAGATCACCAGTTGCTTCTCATGTTGAACAGACCCATCTACGAAGCGGCGGAGCTGGTGTTGGTTCAGGTTCAAAGGACTCATTTGGAGGAGGGTGAATAGGTGAAGGTGGATTTTCATCCTCACTGTCATCATCTGAAGAAGAAACTAGATCATAAGAAGGAAAAAACGTTGAAGATGGCTTGTAGGCCGAAGAAGGCACAATCGTCGAATTAGGCTCGCAGGCCAAGAGATTTTCATCAAATTTAACATCTCTTCTAATAATAATTTCATTACAATGTGATCGAAGAAGTCTATAACCTTTGACATCTTCAAAATAACCAACAAATATACACTTCTCACTTTTAGGTTGCAATGCTTTCCTTTTCTCATCAAGAATGTGAGGCCATACTATACTGCCAAATACATGGAAATGACTTACATTTGGTTTCATTTTAGTCCAAGCTTCTTCCAGTGTTATATTTTTAAGAGCCTTTGTGGGAGTGCGATTTACTATGTAATTTTCACAGTTGATGTCTTTTGCCCAATACTTTATACTTAATCCCTTAGATTGGATCATACAATAGGCCATTTTTTTGAATGTGCGGTTCTTTCTCTTAGCAACACCATTTTTTTGTGGTGTATTTGGAACAGTGTGTTGCATTTGGATTCCCTATGTAGTGCAGTAGCTTGTAAAATTATTGTTCACATATTCGCCTCCATTAAATGTTCTGAACCTTTGAATTTGATGTCCAGATTGTTTTTCTACAAGGGCCTTGTAGGCCAAAAACTTCACTCTTGAGTTTTAAGAAGTAAACCCAAGTACGTCTAGAAAATTCATCAATGAAATTTAAGAAATACTTGCACCCAGAAAAAGAAGGAGAAGAAAGTGGACCACACAAATCACTGTGAACAAGCTGCAAAGGACCCGAGGCGTGCCAAGAGGCACATTTGTCAAAATTGTCCCGATGATGTTTTCCGAGAACACAACCGGCACAAACACCATCTCTGCATGAAACAAGAGGAAGACCAGTCACCATATGTTGATTACATAGTTGTTGCAATGAGCGATAGTTTAGATGACCAAACCACTCATGCCAAAGTTTGCTCAAGTCATCGCTATGAGAAACAAAAGATGATTAAAAAGATGATGACCCAAAGCTGTCAAACTTGTACAACCTTGTAATATCATCAGCAATTCCAGTTGTAAGAACATGCTTAGGATCTTTTAGATCCTTGATTACAACTTGGTGAGGTGAAAAATCGACAGTTTTACCTTCACTTGAATGAGTGATTTGATATACTGATAGAAGGTTACAAGAAAGACTTGGAACACATAATACATCATTGAAATGACCATTATCTACTTGAACTGTTCCAGATCCTACAACACTAAGAGATCTATCATCACCAACAAATATTTTCTTGGTGTTACATTCATTTAGAGAAACAAATATGGCTTTATCCTTAGCCATATGATAATATGCTCCTGAATCAATAAGCCACTCATCAAAAGAAGAAGTAGTAGTAGAATTTGAATTGAAGGAGAAACCAGAAGCAGAAAGTGCATGTCCGTGAGAAGAAGAAGTATAATCAATACTGATGTTGTGCTTCTTCATCGCTGCTTCTAAAGCTGCCATTTTCTTGAAACATTTGGACTCATCATGACCATCTTTATCACAAAAGTTGCAATGTCTGTTACTATTCTTACTTTTATATTTTTCTCCTTTGTCACCAGTAGGAGCTGAAGCTGTCTGAGCAGGTTTGGGACCCTTATGTTGTTTGTTTTTGTAGCGAGGATGTTTCTTCTTGGGATACTTGGGTTTATCTTTCTATTGGGCAGCTAAGGCTTTGTTGGAGGGACCTGCAGTGTTGATCACTCCAAATTTTACAATCTTATCTTCCCCTTGAATCAAAGAAGCACAAAAGGACTCAAGAGTGGGTGTTTCATAAGCTTCTTCCCCTAGAGCCTCTGTCATGGCATAAAAGGTAGATACAAACATAGAATATGCACTACCTAGCTTAGAAAGAATAAGATAGATGCAACGCTCTTCCTCCATCTTTATCTTACATTATTCACATAAAATTCTGAGTGTTTTAAACCTATATAGATAGTCTCCAAGGCAAGAAAAATCATTTGGACTCAAGGTTAGTATTTGATTTTCTAACTGTTGTGCTAAAAAAATATTGAGTTTACCAAACATAGATTCAATTGTGTTCCAAGCTTCTTTGGGATCATCAATATATTGAAGGTGGTACCTTAAATCAGGAGAGATGGAAATTTCGATTAGTCCACGTGCTTCATCATTCCTATTATCCCACTTGGCTTTCTTATCAGCATCAGTGGGTGCTTTTTCCTTTCCCAAGGTAATCTGGTACAAGCCTTTACTTCTTAATAAATCTTCCATATGAGATTTCCATTGGAAGTAGTTGTTGCTGGTAAGAAAGACATTACTTGTAGAAACCATTTTAAATATGCAGATAATGTGGATTTAAAAACTAAAACTCATGATCTGAATGGAAAGAGCTCGAAAAGTTGTGATGTTTTAAAAAAAACAACACTGAAAAGGGACTTTCGATGTTAGAGTTATGTCATTTTTAAAAAAGGCACAATCGGTAACCAAATGACCACATGATTGTGTAAGTTGCTTTATGAAGTGACCCACTTTTATAAAGAGAAGTGGGGATCACTTTTACAATGAAGTTACTTTATAACAAAAAAGTTGCATGCAAAATAAATAACTCTAAAATAAAATATTAAATCTACTTATAGTGATTCACTTTTATATTTGAAGTGAAATACACTTTACAATTTTAGCATTAACTTTTTCAAAAAAAGTAACAAAAGAGAGACTTGAACTCAAGACCTCTTACTTAATAAGGCAACTTTTAACCAAATGATCTAGCAAAACATATTGTAATGTTCAGAAGGAGGGTTGTTGTTGTTGTTGTTGTTGAAGACGGCCTTAGAGAGCATGCTCAAAAATGTTATTTTTTTTTAAGATGGCCTTGGAGAGCATGCTAAAAAAAAACTCTTTTCACACAAGAAAAGAATTTCGCTTCTCGATGACAACAAGGGTTAGATCTTGGTTAGCTTACCCGGAAGATACACCTTTTTTCTATCTGTTTCTGATTTGTCGAGATCGCACAGGGTGCGGGGAAAAGAGCATACGCAGATCTAAAAGAGTAGCAACATGGAAATAAATAAAACAAAACCAAAATACTACTCTGCAAAAATTTAAAAATTTGCGTATTCAAACTTTATACCTCTGGATCTGACTGTAATGGCTATATCTTGGGAAAATGGAAACCTTTTCGAGTGAAACGAAAAGTGTTCCTGACTAAAACGAGCGCTCTGGATGGAATGGAATATTCCTCTCAGCCCAAAAATGTATGAAAATGACAGAAAGTGGAGATGAGGAAACTTGGCTTCATGATCTCGATCTTCAATAGGAGCGGGTCTTGAAACAGGCTCTGATACCTTGTACGACAACACAAGTATTCAAATAGAGGATGAACACCTTCAGTAACCACTCACATAACCAGATCAAAGATCAACACACCGATGTTTTCATGTGGTAAAACCCCTACGGGGAAACATCCACGGCCCCAGCCAACGCGACCACTTGGAGCATTTTATTAATGCAAAGAAAAAGATTACTGAGAGATTTTACAAGAGAGTTTCTCACAATCGATCATCGGCAAATCACCCTCCATTCTCTTTAAATAAAGATCATGGACCAATCAGGTGTTAAGCTATGGATCAATGGTCGTTAAGATCGAGGAGAGTATGAACCGTCGAATCACTCTATGTCAGGAACATATCGTGACAGTCGAATTTCCTAACTACAAATGAATACTAATGCATATTAAAGAAACACACTAGAAAACAAACTTTTACCTAACAACGCAATAGACCAAGTAGATCTTACTAACTCCTAAGTGTCTAAATATCCTAACAATAATTGAGTCTGATGTGTGCAACTCACTTTTTGTCTCTTGAGATGCATGCATTACGCATGGAAAAGTGTCTACATGTGACTCCTGAGATGCATGCCATATATCTTCTACATGAATTTCAGAAAATAAATCTGAAATGGATTAGACATCATCTTCAATTAATGGAATACAAATTTCTACAAATACTTTTGTAGAAGACTCTTCATAATAAGAGGCTTGATCTTCTTATGGCTTCTCTTT
Organism: Picea engelmannii; assembly: GCA_009831015.1. Taxonomy (NCBI): domain Eukaryota; kingdom Viridiplantae; phylum Streptophyta; class Pinopsida; order Pinales; family Pinaceae; genus Picea; species Picea engelmannii. Next base: position 17,252 of record ML822379.1, read on the forward strand.
TGGCTCTATATTTCCAATCTCCTACATGCAATCTTTACAATATTCTTTGTTCCCAAATAGAAACTCTAATCTGGTCCATAATTCATTTGGAGTGAAGTCTTCTGTGACATCACATACTTGGTGGAGAATTTCTGGAGAAATAGTCAAGCAGATAAATCCTATGGCCATATCTTGTCTATTGAGAAAGTCATTTTTCTCATCGACTGAATCAAACTCTACTACCGTTTCCATGGTTATTTGGTATAAGCCTCTACTTCTGAGAAAAAGTAGAATCTTTGGCTTCCACTCCAAATAGTTATGAGGCGTGAGAAGTATTATCGGTGACTAAAACATAAATTCCATATTTTCTACGTTCTTCAATCTTCAGTACCTGCAAAAAACAATTTGGTGTAGCTTTTTCTTAGCAATCTGTCGGCTCTGATACCATGTAAATGTGTTTAACCTGCACAGAATAGATCTAGCTAGAAAATACCACACACATTTGCAGAGAGAAATTGAGAAAGAAGAAGCAAGAGAGAAAGAATGGAATAATTCTCATTAATCGTATTCCACACTCAAAGAGTGAATAATTTACAATAGATATAGGATACATGAGTAACGAATGAGCCATAGTGGTGGTCTAGAGTGATCTGGACACACACCAACAGTTACGAGAGTGAACTGCCACCTAGTCTAGTCTCTCAGGCAGTTACAGGAGTGAACTGCTACCTAGTTGAGTTAACTAGTCAACTAGTCTTCAGTTAACTAACTGAATAGAGAGTAGTAAGGAGTTAACTCAGAAAATCAAGGGTAATGCACCAGTCTGGTGATGATCCCAAGGCAAGTGCGCATTAGCATGGTGATGATCTCAATGTTGCATGGTGACAAAACCAATGCAGCATCTAAACTCAACTCAACTAGTCAAACTGAAGTGTCAACTGAAAGAGAATATTCTCCAAGTGGAATATTATCCCCTAAATATAGGAGACTGGATAATGACTAATTATGACTAATAAACAAGAAAAAACCTTAGGAAAAATAAATCCTAGGGGTGTGTGAAGCAACTCCAACAATTCAGTTATGGCAGGCAGAACATGATTCCAGGGGGAGTTACCCAAGTTCATATTCTAGTCAACAACATGCAGATAGATAGATGTTTATTATAAGGGGAGAAACCATCTTCCATTGATGTCAAAAGGGGAGAGTAACTTCATAGGAGGAAAGAATCATCACAGGGGGAGTTTGTGTATGAAGTAATTGTGTTTCCCTCAATGACAAAGGGGGGTATTGTTGGACATATTATCATTGATATGTTGTCATTGATGTCAACAGTTGATGTTATTATAATGTGATGATAAGTTTTTATGATGAATTGTCATCATTGATTTATCATAGATGAAATTGTCATTGATGTCAACAGTATATCAGCTAGCAGAGAATGTCAAAATAGTATGCAAATATTAAAGCTCAAGAGAGTTAGCGAATGAAGATCAAAGCTCAGAAGGAAGAGACCATTGTAGAAATGTCACGGGATTGATGGAAAGAATGGGAAGTCGATCGATGCACAAGAAAAGGTAAGAAGCCTCAACCGTCATCGAATATGAAAGCCAGATCAATGACATGGATGAATTGTGGAGAGAGAAAGGATAATTAAATGACTTGCTAGTCTAGATCGTCAGATCTCATAAACTCAAATATCGACGACTATGGTTGATCCAAAAAATGATCAAATTAAGTCTGATTAAATCGTGACCGTCGGATACGCAAGCGCCAGATCAACGACAGGGATAAATTGTGGAGAATGAAAGGAGAAATAAACATCGTGTTATTTCCAATCCCGCAATTAGTCAGGACCATCAGATCTGATAGGTTCAAAGATCGATGATTGTGGTTGACTCACCAACAAACGCACAACTTCAAATTGCGGAGCTTGGGTGATGAATTAAATCACTCACAATTTGTGGTTCTGCAATCATCCTTGATCATGGATCTGCTTTGAGAGTCTTCATAAACATTGGATCACATATGAGTGGAAGGACAGGATAAGTTGAAAGATTTGAGATCTCAATTATTCAAATTTTTGTCAGTCGTTGGATCATTCTAAAGTGGAAGGACAAGATAAGTTACAAAAAGATTCGTTGGATTTAATCTAAGGAAAAAAATCATCACAGACAGATCGAGTCATCGATCTAAGATCATGATCAAATGAACATCATTCAGTTCGGGTTAAAAGTTGTGAGGAAGTTACACTTTAGGGAGATCTACGTCAGCAACCCATGTCAACAAGGACATGTGGCATACCATGTTAGCAGACCATGTTAGCAAGGACATGTGGCATACCACGTTAGCAGACCACATCAACAAGGACATGTATTTGACCATGTCAGTTAGGAAATCTGGAAGACCACGTCAGAAAGGACATGTGGCAGACCACGTCAGCAAGGACATGTGGCAGACCACATCAGCAGAACATGTCAGCAAGGAGACGTGGAACAATTAGATAATGACAAGTATCAAGTTGAAATCGGAATTTTAGGTACGTGTAAATCATGAAACTGAATGACACATGGAAGCTACTCAACTAGTTCCATGTCATCAAGTGACATAAGCAAGTTATGTCACTTCGAGAGTTTTACTACCAGCACTTTCCCAAAGTCTTGAAGTCCCGAATGCCGAAGTCCCGAAGTGGACACGAGTCGTCCGATCTCAAGATCACTTCGGGTGCATTCTCAACCGTTGATCAAGTATAGCGTAAGGATAGTGTAAGTGGAAGTATTAACCAACATCAAGCAGTCTCCACTGCTTATGACTTATTCAGCAGGTGATCACTCCGAATAAAAATTAAGCAGTGATTAGCCTAAGACCCGGAGTCCCAAATTTCAGAGTCTTGAAGTGGACATGAGTCATCCGATCTGAAGATCACTTCGGGTGTATTCTCAACCGTTGATCATATTATAGTGGAAGGATAGTGTAAGTAGACTAGCTGAAGTCCCGAAGTAAATGGGGGCCATCCATCTCAATGCTTGATTAAGTCTCAGTCGTCGGATTAAGAAATTAAAGGATAAGTATAAGGATCGAATATGACCATTGATCTAGTTCCATGAAATAAACATAAATTTTTCGATCTGTTCAGCGAAATTGTATTCAGAAGATTTGAAAGGACAGAGTCTCAAAGTCCCGACAGTCGTCCATCTCATCAGGAGATTAAATCGTGACCGTTGATTCTGATAAGTGCTCATTTTTCCTAACATCTGGATACCACCATTGGTCATATGGGAGCGCCTCATATAGATTTCATTTGACAGAGAGTTACACCATAACAATACAAAAAATCGATAAAATGATCAAATATGGTATGTTGGTGAACTGAGAACGCAGCAGAAACACGAGTAGGATCTAATGAGTCGATCCATGTGTGTGATCAAATCATGACAACAAATGAACCAATACACAGTCATGATTAACAGAGAGTTAAATCATGAAAACATGAATAAAGAATAAAAAGAAAAAACTGATATTAATTAAAGTTTAAAATTATCATTTTAAATGAAAAGGTACAATGGTTCAAATCTCAAAAGACACAATGCTTCAAAATCACACCAGTTGGAAGACTATATAAACAAGAAATAATGGTGAGAAGAAGTTGTAGTTGAATTTGTTGAAGTATATATATTTATATATAATGGATTGAATGAAAGTTCATTCTATCAGGTTGGTGCTTGTTTACAAGTTGGGTCTTGTATGAGGATTGGATTCCTCACATCTCAGTTGGATCTGAGATCAACAAGTTGGGTCGTGTTATGAGTGTTGGATTCCTCACTTCTCAGTTGGATCCGAGAACTACAAGCTGGGTCTTGTAACAGAGAGTTGGGTCTCTCATAATTGTTTGAATATGATATTCAAAGATTGATCTTATGTATTCATTCAAGTTAAATATATAAATAAACTATTTATTCTTTTATATATATTGTTTGAGAAAATGAAATAAATATTTAATATTCAGTTAATTTGTGAAAAGTGAAAAATTGTCCAAGGTTTTGTGACACTGATTCACCCCCCCCCCTTCTCGGTGTCAAGTATCCATTTCAACAGAAACCTCCTCTTTTTGGAACCAAAATAACCACTGCTTATGTTGCCACTTCCATTTTATTAGAAAATAAACCTAACTACTATAGTCTCAACAGCCACTCCCCCATGCCCGAGGTTTTGCATGGCCTCATTCAAACAATGTGAGATGCTAAAAAAAGGTTTCTCGAAGGGTTGCGAACATCTGCTAAAAAAAAACCAATAGAACTAATCAAAACTAGATTTTTATTCATGCTTACAAACAGAAAATTCAGGCAAAATGTCAAAAGTTGAATTATTAGCTATGAATAAAATAGTTCAAAATTAACATTCAGCTTTAATTTTTATTAAAAATATTACTTAATCGATCATCCTTGTGAAATAGTGGTATTAAAATAAATAGGTAATGATAAATCACGAATGCATATTTTTTACAACTTAAGGAAAAAGAAGAAATTTGAAGAAGTAGGTCATGAAGCACTCCCTTAAGTGTTATCTTCCATTGACAAGGATGTATTTTTCTCTTTTGAAACCCTTCCAGTATTATGTGTGCATTCGGAGGATGAAGAGATTCCCTTTTCATAAATTTCCAAACAAAATTATCATAAGTTTTAGAAAGAGATTTGTTGTAGGAACACAAGATCTTAAACTGTTTTCTTTATTAGATTTTGACATTCCCACTTATGAAAAATATGAAAGATATGTTGCATTGCACTTATGTGCAACATTTATTTATTTATTTACTTATCCTACTCTAATTGAACAAAAGAAAATGTCCTTCAAGTATAGGAATACTTCCAGTGAAGCCATGTGCGTAACAGGGTTAGAAATATATCCATACTCAGGTTTAAAAGATAAATTTTAATGCATATCGGAGTATGAAGGACTAGCTTCTTTGATGATGAGATCAAACAATAATGAAAAGTAAAAGAGTCGTGTGACTTGAAAACTAATTGTAACTATATTTCAATAGGATCAAGATATTCTCATTTCCCTTCTTTGTTTAGGTCACACAACATGTCTTCATTTTTCATGCTATGCAGAGTATCTTCTTCAAGATGATTGGTATTTGGAGTACATACATGATCTGTTGAGAGGCATGCTAACAACTCCTCAATCTCAGGTTCAAATGGTTTATGTCCATTGAATTATATCCATGATTCTTTAGTCTCCTCAACAAATTGACAATAGGAATCTGAAGGGACTTCTAAATCTTCTTGTGGAGAGACCACTAAATTCTTGACTGGTGTCAAGATATTCTCTTCCTGAGAGGCGGATATCCCAATTGCTGCTAGAATGTGAGAAAGTTCTTAGATGAACATTATTCAAGCACTTGATCATCTGTGAATTACTCTAGCTGGTTGATGATCCCTGTCTCGCAACACAAATTAGTACTCAAGGGTTCTTACGTCACCCCAAAAATGATTTATCATCAAAGATTTGAATTTAAAACTAAGAAATTAAAACTATTTTCAAAACTTAAACACACCAAACTTGAACTCCTTGCATTACTAGAACCCTGATGTCACCAGGTTATCTGTTCGCACAAGCTAGCCCATCATGAAAACACAATTTTGCATAAAAAAAGGAAAAACACACTTGCATTAAAAGAAGAGAGGAAAACCTAACTTTGGAGAAACCCCACCAAAGTGGATGCATGGGAGATTCCCTCATGTGTTACTGTATTCTCTTCGCCCTTAGGTCATCCATAAAACCATTAAATCAATCTGATTCAAATACTACCTATTACCGTTTACAACTCCCCGACAATGGTGCCAAAATGTTGGTGCAAGTATATGCATAATATATTACCAAACATAAATTATCAACCAAGATTCATAATTAACAGAGTTGTTACATTATATGTGTCGGAAACAGGTTTTTTATCTATGTCTAATGAGTATAGAAAGAATTAATAACACTTCAAAACACACATTCTATTTTGCAATTCTTAATCTATGTTTTACATACTGCGCAAAAATTAAAAAACAAAATTCAAAGAAAAGAATCTAGCTAACATGCACTCCAAAGGCTCTCTTATGGAAATAAGATTGTCCATTTACTAGCTCATGAAGGTGAAATATGGATTCTGATATTACTCCTATAATCACTCACTTCGTGGTGAATATTCCCACCTGTCACGTGGGTGACCCGAGTTCGATCCCCGACAACGACGCCAACATTTTGGTGCAATTATATGCATAATATATTACCAAACATAAATTATCGACCGGGATTCATAATCAAAAGCGTTTTTACACTACATGTGCCAGAAACAGGTGGTTTATCTATGTCTGAAGAGTATAGCAAGAATTAATAACACTTCAAAACACACACTCTGTTTTGCAATCCTTAATCTATGTTTTACACACTACGCAAAAATTAAAGAACAAAATTCAAAGAAAAGAATCTAGCTAACATGCACTCCAAAGACTCTCTTACAGGAAACAAGATCGTCCATTTACTATCTCATGAAGGTGAAATATGGATTCTGATCTTACTCATGTAATCACTCACTTAAATATCAACTTGCAAGTTGTCTAGTTCTGCACACTCTTCAAAGCAGAAAAGGAAATTCAATTCAACCTGGCAATTCTGAAAAGTTATTTTATTTCTACACACGAAACATAGGTTTTAAATGAGATGTTCTATTTTCTGACTCATGTAATGTGAAGGATGGACTCTCAAACTGTTCTTGTACTACCACACTTTGCAAGATAAAAGTTGAGATTAAAAGGACACAATTCATAAATAAATGATCACACACAGAAATCATAAATGATTATAAATCTACCACTAGATTATTGTTCACAACTTTTGATGCATACACTTAGATTATATTGTAAATCACAACTTACTTGCATCAAACATTTCTACTCACAACCGATATGTACATAATCACGCTACAGACATACTTACAGAAATTAGATCCGCGTTGCAATTACAGTAAGCTTGCCAGGTTGAATCGGTGGGCCCTTGTCGATGCCAACGAGGCAGCTTAGAGGGAACTCATGGAATAATAAAATTTAAAGAACACATGGAGTCAATGAACTTAATCTCATATTAATTCTTTAGCAACTTTAAAAATATAATATGTTCAGAAATCCAATCTATAGCATAACAATTCCTCTCCTTGGCTTAGAGCCATAACTCAATTTATGTACTTTTTACATTACAAATTTGTCTCTAGACAAGCCAATCCATGAACAATCAAATCACAACCATTTTCCATCAATGGAGGTCGAGTACAACCATTAGCTAATCAAGGAAATGCATTTTCCACAAATCTAGGCATGATCCTAGAATTTTTGAAAAATTGGCAATTCTGACAAATTGGCCTCAAAGAACCCTTCGTATCTTCTAGGTAGTAGATGATTTTTCCAAACCATTTATGGGTTTCAAGATGGCTAGGTTCTAGAAAAACCCATTTGGTTATTTTGAAATATCATTGCCCATTCGCACACAACTTGAGGCACAATCTCGTAGTTTAGAAATATTTGATGATTTTAGGCTGAATCGTTCCCCTTGAGATGGAGGTCCACAAGTGCGATATGGGTGAATTCTGACCCACACTTACACATGAAAACACCTCTCTGGACAAAACCCATATCCCCTAATTTTGATATTCATCTTTATATGCACAAAAATCAAGGTGCAAATCTAGTACTGAAATCCTATAGGATGTTGGTATCGGAATCTTGTAGGCAGGGGTTTAGTACTGGAATAGCACAGTCATAAATCTGGGTATCGTACTAACACAATAGTGGTATCGGATGGAGATGGTACCCAAAGAAGCACAGAGTTGTTACCGGATGGAGCTGGTACTGGAAGAGGCACAGAGCGAGTACCAGAAGAGGCGCAGAGCTAGTACCAGAAGAGGCGCAAAGTAGTGGTATCGGATCACTGCAGAGTATTGGATCAAGAGGAGTATTGGTACCGGATCAAGCAGAGTACCAGATCAGGCGGATTACCGGATCAAGCGGTTGTTGCATTACCATACTAGTGGTAGTATTGGATGGAGATGCTTAATTAATAGTCAAAGTAATTAGGAGCATAATAATCATTAATTATTCAATTCTAACCATTAATAAACCACATAAATCATGACTAAATGAATATTACCTCATGTACAAAACAATTGTTAAATGACATGTTTGTTGAGGAAAATAGGCAGAGAGTGCATATGTATGAGGAAAAATTGGTTAGGATATGGGACAAGATAAGGCAGTTGGAGATGACAAAAATGAGGCTCAACAATATCTTAGCCCACTACATCAAAAAATATTCTAAGAACACACTAAATTTTCCTCCACAGGAGGTGCCAAAAGAAATTTTTTAGTCTAGGTAGGATATCGAGGTTAGGCATCCAAATACTCCTCGTTATTAGGTTCTCACATTTTGAAACAATAGAAGTTGAGAATAGGGATATTTTAAAATCCTCCAAGTCAAGTGTTCCTATACCATAAGGCAGGGAGATACTCGTGAAGGGTCAAAGGCCAAGGTCTATTTGTTCTACACATCCCTCCTTGAGTCACCCAACTCTTATGAGGCTATCCAACCCGTGACCCATTTCTGAGGCTGAAAATCTAAATGTCGCACTTTGACCGAGGTACTTAGTGGAAAAACATAGGATATATACCTAGGTGGCAGTTGTGGGCTGCAATCGCACCTTGATCAGATTTTGTGTGGCTATTGGGAAATATTGTCATTTCTTTTGGGATATGCACCATTTACCCCTCATTATAATTGATTACTTCAACCTTCACTAGTTCCTCTTTCGTTGGCTTCAGACCCCAATGTTGAGTGTTATTGGAAGGCCCAGTGTTGAATTGAGAGGAAGAATGATAAGTATTTTAGGACATGAGCATTTGTTTTTATTGTTCCCCCTCGCAAAAAAAAATCCACCTATTCATATGCTTGTTTATTTACAGTTGATTTATGTATGATGTTCATTTAATTACATGCAATTGTGAGTTATACTCTCTTGTGAAGGTCAAAACAATACAAATCTCTTGTTCATTTATTTCTCTTTTGTTACCATTGTTGTGTTGGTTTTGTCACTTGGGTAAGCAAAAGAACAACACTTACATGTCTAGATGAGCCTGCTAGACAAGACGGAAGTTTTGTGAGTGGATTAGATAAGCCAAACACATATGTAAACAAACAAATAAAACTAAAAAAACTAAGAAATAAATGTTAGAAAACTTGAGAAACTTAGAACCATAAAAATCAAACAATGACCAACATAATGCTACCAATGGATAAATAAATTAGTAGGAAAAACACCGTAGAGAAAGTCAGGGACTTATGAGTCCCCTCTTCCTCCTTGGGAGGGATCTTGATTTCCCTAATTGGGAGCTCTTCACTCCTTACAATGGAAGAAATGACAAATGTAGAAAAACAATACATATTCCCTCAATAGGTGAGTGGAATGGCCTATTGCAATGGTGCTTGAAGGCTTCCAAGAGAAAAGAGGATTCCAAAGGAAGAATTCTTACAGCATAAAAATACTATGAAGATCTTGGTTTCTTAGCACACCCATGGCTCTTATTTATAGCATTCGTACATGGAAAAATGTAATTGGTTCATAGTGTGAACAAGGGGCCTTTTAGGGCACCCTCTATCTCTTGAGTAGCCCCCAAGCTAGATTTCGCTCAGATATGAGTGTCAAATCATGTTGGGGGCCGGATCAGAAGTGGTTGAGGGGCCGATAAGATACATAAATGTGTCGTTCATGGGAGTGCACAGATTTTCTCGTACATAGTCATGCATTTTGTGCATAGTGCATGTTGAGGCATGTGTTGGCATGCGCACTCTGTGCACTGTGCGCATGCTCCCTTTGGTGATTATGTACACTCTAATATTTTACCCCAATTACATATTTTTTTGCCTTCTGGATGAATTTTAGTGATGTTGCAGATGATTACATTTGTGTGCAATGTTGCGGATGATTTTTCAGTGATAAAAGATGCCCCGTGATGTGTGAAGTTATGAGCATACGTATAGCCGAAATGCATCAATGTTTATTTTGTTGAGAGTAACATTGTAAGGAATAATGAAAAGAGGAACTGCAAGAGTGATCTGTCAGAGAGAGAGGGAAAATTGTGGGATCCAAACCTTTCTCTAGGGAGAAAAAATAAAATATGTGTACAAACGAGGCGGGCATGCCCCATGCTCGTGTCATGAAACCAAAATGAGAGACTGTAATTGAATATGTATGTTGATGTAGATAACTGCAGTGCCCTTGGGGGTGGTTGATAACAATATATGACAGTTCTGAATGGTGAACAGACTCTAAAGTGAGGAAAGGATGAATGTGAGAATTTTCGATGACTCATAGGCATTTATGGCCTAACAAATTCAGAGGTCTTCTCCTGGTATGAAACAACTGCAATAGTCACATAGTAAGACCCATCGTAACATGAGATTTTGATGAATTTGAATGTTATGGGGGTAAACGGAATCAGAGAGAAATGATTATTCTCTCTGTGTTTTCCAAGACTCCTCATTGTAAAGGTAATGAGAGTCAAGATATTGTCGCCCTTCTGGAAACTGTGTTGATGTCGACAGGAAGGGAGACGCGAATCCAAGAAGCAAAGGGCTTAGTGAAATCCACTGAGATGATATCAAGTACTAACGGGTAACATGAACGAAGTCAAGATGCAATGAGACTCAAGATTTCCCTTGGTTGGGGAATTTTGAAGGGTGATTGGCAGCAACCATAAAACTGGATCTAGTGTGAGGGGGACAACTAGATATGGGGTTAAACTATGCCAGAGGCTAACAAAGTGGACAAACACAAAGATCATGGGTATATGGACTTAGGATACTCAGGGTTCATGAATGATGTCGGTATGAAAAGAGAGTGGATGCCCCAACCAAGGGTGACATGGGTTGTGTTTCCAGGAAAAAGAAGGCCACCAAGGGTGACAACGAAAAAGATAAGTATACGCTGGAGACAAAGGATTTTTACAATTACCAAAGAAATAAATAATAATTTGGGTGGAGTATACAGATACAGAAATGGGTGCCCCAAGGAAAGATGGCTTGTCCTGTTAAGGTGCACGTTTGTGAAAGAAAACTGGTGGAGAGTGGGGATCCCATGGGTGGGTTTCTGTAGTAGGTAAATGAATGGAGGACAATCTGCAGATGGGAAAACTGATGGTGGATGAGATGGAGGGATAATGATAATGTGGAGGTGCAGTCAATAGAACCTAGATGATATGACCTGGGATTCCATTGGGAAAGTTAGAAAGATGATGAGAAGAAGTATGGGGTTCATTCTCGGAAGTGCATAAGACTATCGAGACTCTTGTCCCTAGGGGGTGGAATCATAATGAGGGTCAAGTTTCCAAGGGGAACTATGAATGGGACAAATCATGTGAGAGAGAGTGCTACCAGGTGATAGTACCTGAATGTGGCAGAGGGAAAGGTATTGTAGAGCTGGATGTAAGGACCCTAAAGGTAAATGTCATAGGGTATGACTGGGAGATGCAATTGATTTACAGAGGGAATAATTACATGTCGGTGTCGACCATATACCTGAAGGGCCTGTAATATTACGGAACAAGTACCTGCACACATGAAAACCAAATACTCGACGTGAAAAATATCTAATGATGAAGAACATATAACAATTATTTGATACAATTGAACATGAGAATGCGTACATGAACGTGATGTGAGAAAAATTCTCCTCTGAGGCCAAGTGCAGATGATGACCTAGGGAATGTGAATGTGTAGATGGATGGACCAGGATCCCATGACTGAGAACAAATCAGAAAAAAAAGGCTATGGACTCCTGGAACATAGTGTGGAAGTTTGGGAAAAGGGGGATATATATGGTTGGTGGACCCACAATGCCACCTCATTTGTACCTGTCACTGTTGTTGAAATGACAAGATAGATGTGAGGAGATTTGGATATTGTGGGAGAGTGAGGCTATCAATCCAGGAGTGGCGAGAGACATATTAGTGGTCCTATCCTCTTGTACCTTGTGAAATTCATTTTTTGTAAATAGGGGTTGTACGGAGGGCCATACAAGGGATTTTTAGGGTAGGGGCCCACCAGTGCATGGGAAAAGGAGGAATACCCATGCACATGTGCATGGGTATAATCCATTTTATAGCACATAATGTGTGGCTATGCTTGACACAACCGTACATGTGAGCACAAGGGATGGGAAGAAAAGCATGCATGAGATGTGCACATGTCTGGTTGGCAGTCGTGCACTCATGCGCAGTTGTTTCTTCGATAGTTGCGCATTAGTGTGCAGCTATGAAAAGAACAGGTGCACACATGTGTGGGTGAAAGTCGTGCATTGTGGGAAAGGCTAAGGGGTTGTAATTTTTGATATTTTGATGTTTTTTGATGGATGATGAGGCTGATCAAGTGTTTATGGGTGGATGGAGGTGATCAGCAGACTCCTATAGCATGATGTCGGTGCACTGGAGAGAGCGCAACTGGGACCGTCTGTGGGAGGTGGTGAGAGCGCAGTTGTGTGTGCGGAGATACTTGGCAGCCTGCGGGTTGCTCAAGTTCTTTGAATGCCCTCTGATATGGTAACAAGAGTTCCTTATTCAGTATCTAATTGGGATGTGGAGCACGGATCTACACTGCTTCATATTTAAAGGGGAGCAGTTGACATTCTCGACCACCAAGGATGTGTATTTCCTGAAGGGGATCCCATTCCGTGGGATGGCCCTTCCGATCGATCCTCAACTGTTGGGGGAGGATTGAGTGGGTTACTTGGCAGCTCGCCATTGCACTGGTTCGAACCCTATTTCGTCTTTGGTCATCCAGATTGAGGTTATTAACGACCTCTTGATGAAGTGTATGGCAACGATGGTGGTGAGAATCCACCGATCCTTGGTAACTCAGTGGATCACTGGGGGTCATTTGAGATTAGTGGAGAGGGTCCTAGATGGGGACCTATTTGCATGGGGTGTGCTTCTGCACACCAAGATGATGGGACAGGTGAACCGGTGCCAGTGAGCCGACTCCGGTGACTTCACATTCGAGTCCATTATTGTAGCATGGTTTCTAGAAAGGGTGCCTCTATTGCACCTGAAAATTTTGCTCAAGCCTACGAGGTGAAAAAAGCCGCGACTGATGCGATGGTCCCATGTGTTGGCCCGACATGAAAGTGGGTAGGGTGGACACTATTTTATGACCATGGTGGCGTGAGTGTGGAGACATATACCACAGGTGATTCTAAGGTATCCATATGAGAGTATGGACTACTGTCATGACCCAGACATGATGTTGCCTCCTGGGGAGGACTGGGATCAGCGAGGTGTGTTTTTGTATTATGGTTTATGTTTTGTGATTTCGATAGATAACATTGATAATATATATGTATATGGATGTTGACACTCTCTCTGGTGTTGTTTTTCATATGTGGGACCCCGAGGCCGAGAGGCAGAGGTGGTCGAGGAGCCGGCTCACCAGGGGATAGCTTGATCGATGCCTACAGATCCGAGGATGGGACAAAGGTGGCGGTGAGATGACGTTGGTGCTCGACCAATGCATGAGCCACATGGAGATGTCAAGGTGTTGTTGGAGGATTTTCGTCAATGATTCGAGTGAGTTCTACAGGGTGTATCGGAGGGCATGTGGGCCCATATCCAAGATGAGGAGGTCCTTGAGCAGTGTGTGGGATTTCGGCAGAGTGGCGAACCCTGATCCATCAAGTAGCAGTGTCGAGGGTAGCAATGACTGGTTGGATACCTCTTGGACGTGGAGGGCCCCCAACTGGTGGGGTGCCTCCAACTGATAGAGGACCTAGGGGGGGAGCTTTGGGGGCATCATGAGTGTTGGTTTTCTATGTATGGCCTTGGGACCCATTTTTGTATAGGGTAGTTGATACCCATTTTTGTACTCAGAGGGGTAGGGGGGGATTCATGAGCCTACGGGAAATGTGTACATGTATATTTTTTGTAAACACTTATGACACTTGATTATATATATGGATATATTTTGGATCATTCATGTCGCTATGTGTTATGTTTTAATGTATGATGTATTTTCCATGTGTTGTGACAAATATATGATCCTTATGTATAAAATGATGTTTTAATGTGATAAATTCCAATCTAATACTAGGTTATCCATGTGATATGCTACTTGATTAAGTTGTCTTAGAATATGTGTAAATGTGATTGATTCAAATTTGTGAGATAAGAGTCTAACTTGCAGGTATTTGCGAAAGAGGAAAGGATCGTGAACATGATATACATTGTTGAGCTGCAGGACGACAAGTTGGGAATCTAATAGAATGTTAAGGTGACGAATGTGGTGGTGACTGGCCTCGGGGAGGAGACCAATGACAACGTCGTATTCAACTTTGTTGTTGGTGATTGAGCCCAAACATATGCCACTAGAGTGGAGCAGGATATGTGAGGGAGTGTAGAGGTCCCAAGCAGTTGAAGAAAGATTATGGGTCCAGCGGTTGGCACCATTAATGTAACCGATGTGGTAGGTTGATGGGTGATGTATCTATCAATAACACAGGTGATAGATCAGACATGAGGATTGGTGGAGGAAAAGAAGACTAAAAACTCTACAAATGTGTACAAAGAAAAACCTAAGGTAGGGGGGGTATGCTTTGGCGTAAAACTTCTTTAAGTACAACCCATTGACGGGTTGTTTAAGATGGTAGCCTTCTGGAGAGGCCAATATGTAGGTACCTTTAGTGAGGAAGTGTTGGATGGTGTAGGGCCCATGACATAATGACTCAAATTTCTCATGACCGAGAGTATTGTGGGTGATATCATAGGCTAACACAAGATAACCTTCGTTGAATGAGAGAAGGTCGGCATGGCAGTCAAAAGTGGCTTTGGACCATTTTTTAGCTACCTCATTTTTTTGTAATGAAGATTGACGATCTTCATCAAGTGACTCTAAGGTCAACAGACACTACTCCATTAAAGCAGTGTTAGGTAATAGCTCAATGAAAGTGTGTAACGTCGGGATTTTTCACTCGATAGGGAGGGTGAACTTTATCCCATGGCCGAGGTGGAACGGTGTAGAACCAGTGGCAGTTTTGACTGTCATGCAATAAGCCCATAACACGGAAAACAAAATATAGTGCCAGTTGGTCTTATGTTTGTTGACGGTACATTGTAGCATGGTTTTGAGGACTTTGTTGATAGCCTCGACCTATCTATTGGACTGAGGGTAGTATAAGGAGGAAAACTCATGGGAGAAGCCTAACTTTGAGGAGAGTTTCGCAAATATTTTGTTCTCAAAGTGATTACCATGATTAGACACTAGTTGTAGTGGGACTCTGAAGCAGGTAATGACGTGGTTGAAGAAAAAATGCGTTGTTGTGTCAGTGGTGTTGCTAAATGTGGGCATGGCTTCGGCCCATTTGGTAAAGTAATCCACTTCCATGACAATGTACTTATGTCCATTACTGGATGGAGGATGACAAGTCATGAAGTCTATGGCCCATTTACATAAGGGGTCGACTGTGATGGATGTATGTAGAAAAGATTGTGGAGCACATGCTTTGTTTGCATAAAGCTAGCATTTGTCACATTGCTTGATAGTGTGGATGCAATCATGAAACAAAGTGGGCCAAAAGTACCCTGCTCAAATCATATTTTGGGCGGTAGACATAACCTAGAGGTGGCCTCCGCAAGCATCATTGTGGCAATCGTTCAAGACTCTGTCAGCTTCGTCGATGGTTGTTATAACCTTAAATTTCACCACACATGCTTACCTAGCATCAGGCCAACTCATATCCCTTCTTTGCCAAAACTCTGTTGAACAACTCTTTGAAAATCCTCTTGTGTCAAGGCCCACGCGCCCTAACCCATTACTGCATGCGTGTACACGTTGGCTGACTCACAACAGCCCGCGTTTACCTACAAAAGCACAAAAAAAGGAAAGTTTCCGACGGAACAAAAAGCTATGGGTCAGTTAACTGAAACTCCCAGCCATGCATGGTCGAGGGTTCATCCAAAACCCTAGCTCCTTCTAGCCTATAAAAGAAGGGGTAGGGGTACCATTTAAAAGAGGAAAAAATATAGCGAAGAAACTCTACCCATTTACGTATTCCATTGTCCCAACCCTTTAGCCTTTCCTCATGCCAAAGGAGATTTAACGCAAAGCAGTTGAAGGACAGAAGAAGAGGAGCCTAGGATCAGGTTCAAGGAGCGGTGGCCGGTCTCAGCTTTTGTAAGTTGATTCACTTTAAATAATAAAGAGAATGTTTTTCCCGTCCCAATTCATGAACTGTCTATAGTTTTATTGATTTATGTTTGATTTCTAACCCTTGAGTATAGAAGTAGCATGCATGCATAGTTGTTGTTTGTCTTAAGTGCAAATCATCTTTGGAAGGAGCAGCACAAACAAGTAATCAAGCACAACGGAGGATCGACATCGAACGTCGGTAATAAGGTAGGTGGTCCTTTTCCATGCATTTACTGAGAAAGAGGGATTTAAATCTTGGGATGTAGGTAAAAAAGTAGTTTCTATTCGGTCAAATCTGCATGCAAAGTAGGCCCTAATTTGCTAGTCCGTAGGGTGTTTTTCCCAACAATAGAATTGGTGAACGTACTGGGGAGAATACTCTTTAGGGTTCCTGGATTTATTTAAGTTTTTGGGTAGTTTAAAGACTAGGTTTTCTGTTTTTTATTTGCATGTCTTTTCTTTTTCTGTAAGGTCTGAGCTAGCAGGGAGTCTGGTTTTCCATACCATCTTTCCATGACTTTTGCTTGACTGTATTTTTCGGGACACACAGAGGTACACACGGCCTGCAGAAGGCATGAACGCGTGTACCCGCGCCCTATCCTCTTACAGCCCGCGTGTGAACGCTAGCTGTAGAGATAGAAATAGTGTGTAAGAGTTCAGAGAACCTTAGAGGCAGTCCTCCTCTTCCCTGTTAGAATCACACATTCTCAGGGGGTTTTCTGGAATTTTGTTTGAGTCTTGTTTGCTTCCAGTCCTATCTCAGATTGTTTTTTATTTGCCTTATTATTTTTCCTTGCATTATTTGTTTTTTCTGTTAGAAAGAGCATCCAAGCCTTCAAGGGATCCTGGTTATCAATACCAAAGGCCTCTTCCTGGTCTAGACTGCCTGTTTTCATATTTTTCCTTAGAATTTAGATATACGCTCGGACTGTACAAGGTCATCCCGTGTGTACACGCTCTCTGTCTCTGTTCAGCACGCGTGTTTTTTGAGTGACAGTTGCATGCTTGCACAGGCTACTTTTTGTTCAGGGTGGGGCAGTCATCCCCTCCTTTGGTAAGAAGTATTCCTCTCAGGTGTTTCAATCTATGTTTGAACAGTCAGTAGCTTAGGCTTCATCTTACCCTTAACCTGCTTTTTCTCAGTTAAAAGTTGACAGAAAAATAAAAATAAAATAAAATAAAAATTTATGGTTTTTAGACAAGCGTGAGAGTCATTGTTTTTTCAATTGCCTTTGTGTGATTCTTTAATCTAATTCTTTGCGATCTGCGCTTTAAGCCAGAATTGTTTTTCTTGGTTTTTTGCTTGTCGGTATTTTCCCTTTCTTGCTTTACTAGCACTTAAATAAATAAATAAATCTCTTTTCATTTTCTTCTTTGGTTGAAGAGTGTGTTTCTGCATCACTAGCTAGGGAAAAGTTTTTTATTTCATAATTTTTTTGCAGTTCACTTAGATCATAAGTAGCTCGTAGTCGAGCAAAATTCCTTTGAGTTTTCTATATAAAATCTTAGAAAAATTAAAAAATCTTTCTTTGTGAAAAGTTGTTGAAATTTTGCATTTAGTAAAAGTTTTTTGTTTCCATCTTTTTCATTCATTTTTTGCTTTCGTCTTTACACATCATCAGTTTCACCCTCATACCCCTTGACGTAAGACAAAGCCATAAAAGAAACGCTAATTTTAAAATATACTAGACTTTTATGTTTGTAGGGTTCACAAACTAGTTCAGGACTAGGGCCTTGGATTAGGTTGGAGAGGAAACTCTTCAAGGCCATTCAAAACAAAACATTAGAGTCTGAGATAGGGAGTGTCTAAGTCTATTTTCATGGAAGTTATCCGGGACCCCCCTCTAACACAGGGGAGAAACACGAGGTAGTGTGCGGAAAGGTAGCATAGATAACCCCTCCAAAGCTAGACCAATCGTAGTGGAGAACACATATAGAGGGCTTGTTTTGGGATTTCGTCGTTTGCATTTGTCACAGGGCTTCGTGGGTCTCAAATCCGTTCAAGGTCCTCAGTTGTCTTCCGGACCATTTTCTCTCGATACCCTTGACAGGTTTCGGGCTCGATACCCTGCTCATTGTGGTCTACCCGACTTTCAACTGTACCCGCCTGGTGACTGTTCGCGTGTTGGCAACCTAGTTGCCCATCTTTTTAGGGACATACACAGGTGACTGCGGGGATATACTGCGGTACCTAGGACAGACATCGGGCCACGCTTTGTAGAGTATACCTGGAGGGTGCTTCCATGTTCGAGTTTCACTTGCACCGGTAAGTTGCTCTAGTGTTGGTTGTTGTAACTGTTCTTCCAAATAGTGTAGTGATTGCTTGTCTTATCTCTTATGGGCTTCTTTTTTAGTGTGTGTTACTTTTGAACTTTTAGAATACCTTAGCGTGTCTTGGATATTCTCATATAGTGGAGGATCCCGAGCTCCGCCGGTCACGAAGGCTTCTTGGCCTGCCGCCGATTACACTGGAGCCACCCTCGCCACCATTAAGGCGGAAGCTAGACCAACAAGGGTCTTTTGAAGTGAATGGGTTACAAACCTTTGTGCCCGAACAACTCCCTGAGGAATCAACCATTTTGGACCTTGAAGCAACCGCTATTAGCTCGGTTGAAACCTCAACCATTGATATCTTGGCACCTTTTATTGTACCAATCCAATTTCATGAATGCCAGACAGTGCCTCACATAGCAATGGAAACAAATGTTGTTACTCCTTCTGCGAATTCTTCAATTCCCACCACAGTTGCTACCACAAGAGAGTCATCTCCTAACCTACCGTCGTCGGTTCGAGCCACCATGGTCTCGACCGCAACTACGTTGCACAGTGGACCGAACCCGTCTATGGCAGCGGCCATAACCCCCTTCACACTTAGTGCGACAGGCCCTCCGTTTTCATATGGTATGCCTAGTTTGGGTACAAGTCCTGTACTAACCTACTCCACTTTACAGAATTTGGGACTGGGGGCAAGGAGCTCTAACGCTCCTCTGCAAGGTCACCTTGGGGGCACTCCTGTCCCTTTTAACACTTTTCCTTACGCAGGAGGTCATATCCCTCCTTCATCCCCTTCACTTGGTGGTCCACATCAGCAGTCCGTCGGGCAGCCTACACACACTAGTTTATTTGGAGCGGGGAGTCAAGGACCAACTTCGTACAGTATGCTGGTAGGTTCGACACCATTTTCTTGGAACAGGATGTTTGGTAACAACACTTTCTCATCATCCATTGTCCTGACTGGGGGCAACCCCATTTTTGGACAATCTACTCCTGCATAGGGTACTATTCCTGCACAGGGGGCACACATAGAAGGACCTTGGAACTCAGGACAAGTATCCATTCCCTCCTCCGGAATGTCGTTCTGGGGTAATTCTTTCCATAGTCAATGGAACGCCAGACAGACTACTATGCCTCTCCCCGCAAGACAGGCATGGGGTAATCCTTCCCAAATTCCTTCGAATACAATGCATGCCCAACACTCTATGTCCTTTTTGGGAAATCAGCCCATGATGTCTCCACAGATGCAAAATCCTTACGTTGGTCAAGACCATGGTTTCTACCATAATCTAGGCCAGCAGCCAAACTTTTCCTAGCAACCTGGTGCCATTCAAACTCCAGGACCCGTTTTCCCAGGTTATCAGCAGCAACCCAAACTACCATTCCTGGCGACTTTACACTTGTCAAATTTGACAAGGTTGTTAAATGATCCTATTTGTCACGATCCACGTTGGCCTCCTATGCCGACGAAGTTGCCTTCGGACATTCCAAATTTCGAGGCCAAGCCCAATGAAGATCCAGGTGATCATGTGACAACCTTTCATCTTTGGTGCTCATCTAACTCATTGAAATATGACTCCGTACAGTTGCGATTGTTTCAACGTACTCTTATTGGGAGTGTCATGAAATGGTACATCGAGCTCGATCGCTCAAGATACTCTTCTTTTGGTGAACTGGCGATGGCCTTCCTTAACCATTTCCAATTACCTATGAGATACGACACTGGCACAGAGCTGCTCGCCAATTTCAAACAGACAACAGTGGACCATATCTCTGATCATATCCGAGAGTGGAGACGCCAGAAGAGTTTAATCAAAGTACCAGTCCCACCAGAATTCCTGCTTGAGTAGTTCCTTAAGTCTTTGGTCCCATAGTTATCCAAACACGTTGCGACATCCGAAGTTTTCTCCGAGGAAGATGCCATCATGAGGGCTCAACGGTTTGAGCTCATCTATTCTTAGTCTGGTTTATTATACAACATCTTTCCAGATGCGCAACGTTCGATACTGGATAAAACTAGACAGAGAGTTGGACCACATGCCAATGGTATTGTTGGTTCAGCACAAACCAAGCCCGCTGAGCAATTGACAAAATAGTTGCAACAATTATCCATACAACGCATAGCGGCCAGCCAAACTACTGCTTTGGATGCTCCTCCTACCCAAACGTCGGAAGTACACACCGTGCAGTCAACTAACCCAAAGGCCACCCAGCAGACTGAAGGGAAGAAAAAACAATGAAAGAAGGGTAAGGAGGATAAAAAACCCACTGGTAATGTTGGCGGGGACAACACAGAAAAACGAAAGGCGAGGTATCCATGCAACTTATGCGCGGAAGACCACCCGATCCATCTTTGTCCTCGACTTGCAGAGGCCCAAAAGTTTGTCACACAACAACAACAAGCAGTGTTGACTAATCCCTTTCAACATGGGCAAAATCTAACTCAAGCCTCTACAAGCACAAAAGGGGGCAGCCAAGAAACCTGCCCGCCTCCAAACAATCCCTCATCCGCGAACTTATATATGGTTAGGGTGATGCTTTAATATCAACTAGAGTGCACGACTATAGTAAACCAAGCTCCTCTGAGAAGGGTAAAGAAGATGATCTCCCATCTCTTCCTCTACAGATCGAGAAGACGTTGGGAGAAATAATGACATGCATTCCAAAGGGTGCAATTAAAAAAGTTTCTCACAACCCAAACGCAAGGGCCGCCCAAAATTACTCTGTGGTGGAAGATTTATCACAAACCCCTTGTGCGATGTCTGCTTTGGAGGTCCTCCAAAGATGCCCTGCTCAGAGGAAAGCCTTGTTAACCACTTTGGGCTCTACTGAGACTTGTAATCCAGGCACCATCATGTTAGATACAACTGACTTAAAACCTTGTCTGCCTTATCACGAAGTGTTTCAGATAGTAGTGGCTCATCCCACAAAAACATTTACTCGGAATATCTTCCGCACGCTGGTCGACGAGGGCGCCTCGACATGCGTTATGTCGTTAGCATGCTGGAAGGCCATTGGCCATCCCGTTTTGTCTCCATCACCTACTCTCCTCACTGCTTTCGACGGTCATTCGTTCCGACCACATGGCATCGTTCCTTCTTTCCATGTGTAGTTAGGAGGGAAAACTGTGTGTGTCGAAGTAGAGGTATTCGATGCTCCCTTCAACTATAACCTCTTGTTAGGATGGAGTTGGACTTATGCTATGCAAGTTGTGGTTGCTACAGTTTTCCGAGTCTTGTTGTTTCGACATGAGGGTCGGATAGTGACCATTGATCAACTATCTTTCTCCAGACCTAACCCAGCTTTGGGGGCATCCACGGTCCTGATGATTGATAATCCTCAACCAGGTGTCGTTAACGTAGGAGTTGGTTTGTGCCCATCCTTGATGGGTACCTTCGATTACCCACCTCCTCACGATGATATCAAATTTATATCTAATCACCATAAGGTTGAGATTTTTCAAGTTTTGTCATTCCGCATGACTTACTTTGAGGATCCTTGGATTCTTCCTTCCCCATCAGCCACGATGGATGAGATAGGGCACCCAGGCATGTCCATGCCCTTATCTGTCGTTGAGGTAGCGTACTCTTTAGTCCAACAAGCTTCATCTAACCCTGATCTGACTCCTGCACAAGAGTTAGATCCACTTCTAGAGCCTATTTGGGCTCAGAGTTCGCTCGCTAACATCGATTTGTTAGACTTAGTCTTACCTTCTGATGAAGAAGTAATCGAAGCAATGACTAGTCTGGACAAACCTTGGGAATATCTTCATCACAGATCATATTTTCTCCCAGAGTTAAGCCAAATCGAAGCAGGAGAATTCACCATTACCATAAATGGAGATCAACCATGTCCTATTAATCTTTTAGCTATATAGGAAATTTATGCTGAGGCAATATGGCGACTATCGCTGAAACTATACCCATCAACATCTCCTGAAACCCTGGCGTCGTGGAGAATGTCTTCATTGGAGTGGATTGCTCCCCCGAAGAAATTCAAATTTACATGGATCTTTTCAAAGAATTCTGCGATGTTTTTTCCTGGTCTTACGAAGAGATACCTGACATCAACCCACAAAGTGTCGGTCATGGGCTACCTTTGTTGTTTTTCAAGCTTGCTTTGAGATCCAAAAGAAACATCCGGCAAGACTGTATTTATGCTTTTCGATCTCGTCCAGATTAATTGAGAAAAGTAACCATTATGGAGTCTTCTTTAAGCCCTTTTTAGACTCCTTAAAGATGAAAAGATTTTCAAGTGACCTTGTTTCTTCACACTCGTTAAATTGGTCCAGAAGAACGTTCCTTAAATGGGTCTCCTTTTAAGCCCTTTTCAGACCCTCTAAACATGAAAAGATTGCCGAGCGATCTTGTGGCCTTTCACACTCATTAAAATGAAATTTGAAGTCACGTCTGTCCGGCGGTAGTTTACCCCTTTTTCGGTCTAGACGGTCAACTGTACGAACAAAGGTATACTCTATCGAATTTCCATTCTTTAGAAGAGTACTCTCAGGTATAATTTTATCCCTTTTCCGGGCCTGAGGGACTAAACTTACAAAAAAGAAACCCCCACGGAGTCCATAGTTAAGCTCTTTTCAGACTCCCTAAAATTGAAAAGAACGTCAAGTGACCTTATTCTTTCACACTCGTTAAATTGGTCCAGAAGAATATTCCTGACAGAGTCCATAGTTAAGCTTTTTTTAGACTCCTTAAAAGTGAAAAAATAGCCGAGTGATCTTGTCCTTGTCACACTCGTTAAAATGGCTTTGAATCGACGTCTAATCGGTGCTAGTTTATCCCTTTTTCGAACCGACTAGACTATTGTCGAAAAAGGTACCCCAGCGGAGTCTCCTTTTATGATTTTTCAGACTCTCTAAATATGAAAAACCACCAAGCTTACCTTCTTTGGGCTCGTTAAACTTACATCGAAGGACATTACCATTGTGTGTTCTATCAACCGCATTTGCATACCTTATTCACCAACCTTGTGACAGTTTGCTTCTGCGTCTTAACACCTTTGGCCGCCGGAGGATTTTCCCCGAGTATCATTTTACCAAAACATCAGCCTTGTCCTTGTGCCTTGAGATTGTATGTTTGCAATACTCATTCCTCCATTGTAACGTAATATTCCTTTATTCTTTTTCCAAAATTATCGAAAAGAACAAAAAAAAATCAAATATACCCCAAAAAGAGGATGGGAAAAGTATTTTCTTTATTGGTAGCATAATGAGTCGCCCTTGGATAAAGCACATCTGTTTGTTTGTTCATCAGACTATGGGATGTAGTACGACCTTAGGAAGCTTTTCTAGCTATATAGAGTTGTGTCCTCCACCGTTTGGTTATTCTTCCAAACATATGGAGAGTTTGTGTTGCCTCCTGCTTCGTAGACTTATGATTAACATATATGATGCCTGAGTCTCATCACTTTTCGTGCTATTGTCCAAGGGAAGTTTGTCACTAAGCCTAAGTCAGCCCCTCTGCAATATGTCTCTTGTCTACATACCCGGCCATCCTGAACATCCAATCAAGTCCTTGTTCGAAATCACTGAAGCCTTCAGTCCGATCATCAATATTATCAAGTCCATGACTGACGAGCCATCGAAGACCTCTGGGTAGTGCAGTCATACACTCATATTACACTCTTACTTGAGTTTTGGAAGATTTTGAAGTTGTTGCTCGAGCTCTGAAGTCCAGCCATCAGGTTGACTCAGCTTCTGGAAGATGAATACTCTATATGTATATCTTTATGATTTCGATATGTAGCTCCGCTGTGTATTATTCGCGGATACTCTTTATAGTTATTTGACATGGATCTACAGTGTATTTGATTGGTAGCCATGGTTCTATTTTATCCTGAGCATGGGTATGCCCGCCTCGGTGAGACATTTTTTATTTTGCAGACGGCACCTCCTAGTTCTTGATCCTTGGGCTCAATCGTTCGGCACATCAGTAAATATTGGTAATGTATTTCGGCCATCAGATGCTCTTCTGACCTCACACATTAGGGGGAATCTGTTATAACCCTAAATTGCACCACACATGCTTACCTGGCATCAGGCCAACTCATATCCCTTCTTTTCCAAAACTCTGTTGAACAACTCTTTGAAAATCCTCTTGTGTCAAGGCCCATGCGCCCTAACCCATTACTGCACGCATATACACGCTGGTTGACTCACAATAGCCTGCATGTACCTACAAAATCACGAAAAAAGTAAAGTTGCCGACGGAACAAAAAGCTATGGGTTAGTTAACTCAAACTCCTAGCCATGCATGGCCGAGGGTTCGTCCAAAACCCTAGCTCCTTCTAGCCTATAAAAGAAGGGGTAGGGGTACCATTTAAAAGAGGAAAAAATATAGCGAAGAAACTCTTCCCATTTACGTATTCCATTGTCCCAACCCTTTAGCCTTTCCTCATGCCAAAGGATATTTAACGCAAAGCAGTTGAAGAACAAAAGAAGAGGAGCCCAGGATCAGGTTCAAGGACCGGTGGTCGGTCTCAGCTTTTGTAAGTTGATTCACTTTAAATAATAAAGAGAATGCTTTTCCCGTCCCAATTCATGAAATGTCTATAGTTTGATTGATTTATGTTTGATTTCTAACCCTTGAGTATAGAAGTAGCATGCATGCATAGTTGTTGCTTGTCTTAAGTGCAGGTCATCTTTGGAAGGAGCAGCGCAAACAAGTAATCAATCACAACGGAGGATCGACATCGAATGTCGGTAATAAGGTAGGTGGTCCTTTTCCATGCATTTACTGAGAAAAAGGGATTTAAATCTTGGGATGTAGGTAAAAAAGTAGTTTCTATTCGGTCAAATCTGCATGCAAAGTAGGCCCTAATTTGCTAGTCCGTAGGGTGTTTTTCCCAACAACAATGGTAAGACATCGACGAAGAATGGTTTCGACCCCACGTCGATAAAGAACATCTCTGATGAGGAGGTATCGATGGGCCTGATGGAGAATGCGTTGATGATCATCTCAAGAGAGATGAGACCCAAACTTCGGTGTATGAAGGTAGACAAGGAGGTCATCGTACCAGGGGTCATTGGAGGGGATGAAGAAGAGGTGTTTATCAGGGAAATCCTCATTGATGGGGGAAGCTTTGGTGTCTGAGGGAAACGTTGTAATGAGTTTGGCAAGGAAAAGGGATTTCTTGATTTTGGGAGTTGAGAACTCTAAATCGAATTCCTGGAGGATAACGATCTATCGGGAAAATTTCCATTAATTTGTCCTCGACTAAGCAAGTACTTTATAGGGTTGTAGTCTTCTACGACCTTGGTAGTTCAAAGAAGAATATAGTGTCACAGTTTTTGGACTGCGACGACAAATGCTAAGGCGCGTTTCTCATCATGATTATACTTCAAGGGTGGCCTTCATGCCCATCATCCCCTAATTGGACGAGGACTCCTACTACTGAGGTAGTTGAGGCTGACAAGTAGAGGATGTAATCATGATCATAGTCTGGGGGAATAATCAAAGGGGCATTGGATAGGGAATATTTTAAATCATCAAAAGTTGTTTGAGCATGTTCATCCCATCGAAATGGGGTATCATGATGCATTAAGTGGATAAATCTATGTGCTCGCGTGGCATAATCTGGGACAAAGTGACGTAAGAAGTTGGATTTTCCCTGTAATATTTGCAGTTGGCGTAAATTCCTAGGTGGTGGAATTTATGTGATAGCTTGGACCTTGAGGGGTTCCACTGTGATGCCATGTTGGGAAACAATGAACCCAAGGAGGCATCCGGCTGTGACACAAAAGACACACTTGAGGAGGTTCAATCGGATATTGTACAGGCGACATCCTTGGAAAAAGATGCGTAAGTAGTCTAAATGTTGAGTTCGCTTTTTGGATTGAGAAGTGAGGTCGTCCAAATAAGCAAGGATGATGCAAGCAAGATCATGAAAAACATAGGTCATGGCTCGTTGAAACGTAGCACCTTCATTCTTGAGTCCAAAAGGCATGATGTGATAAGAAAAGGTACCCCAAGGGGTAGTAAAAGAGGTTTTGTATTGATCTGCTAGATGGATTTGGATTTGATTGTAGCCAGAGAACCCATCCATAAAGGGTAGTGCCTTGTGGTCGGCATAGTCATTGATGATTTGGTCGATGAACGAGGTTGGAAAGTTGTCTTTGGGACAAGCGTGGTTAAGATCGCGAAAGTCTATGCAGATGCGAATAATGTCCTGTTTTTTCTTAACGGGGATGGGGTTAGAGGCCCACGAAGTGTATGCAATGGGGTAAATGAACCTTGTTATCACGCAGTTTGTATCTTAGGTCACATGCTATAGGGTAGTGGACAAACTGGCGTAACAGGAACCTTCCCCACCCAATGTCACCTCGATGGGGAGGTTCTTTCTGTTTAGGGAGGTTATCCCAGGGGAGACGTCCTCGGTAACCTGGGGTTTGAAGAGGAAAAGGATAAAAGGTCAAGTGTTAAGGTTTCCTTCCTCACAGGTTACCACCAGTATCAGACAGTCTGGCTAATCATCCAATAAAGAAGTGAAGTCCCTGTTGAAAACACCTGGCCAGAACAGGACAACATAAAATGTATATTTGCAGGCTATAACTCAAAGGGTTAGTACTTCTTAACTATCTAATTTCATTTAATAAGCAATGTAATAGATAAGATGAAGTCAACATTCTGCTAAATAGCCTATGCAAGATCACCAATTCATCAATATCTACAAAATTGACCAAGCCAACAGTATTTTCAATCAACAATTGTTCAATAAATGCTTGACATCATCATTTAATTGCTTATTTATTAGTCAAAAAGAGGTTGTTGCACCAGGTATGATGTCAGCCTAGGTTAGCAGTGTTAGGGTTAGTTAGGATTTCAAAGATTTAAATTTTGAAAGATGATTTTGTACACTACAAGCTCAACTTTGGAGAAATTACTAGTGCCTCAGGGTAAATGGAGTCAAAGCAAAGGCCAAAAGTCTCTGGAGGATTCAAACTTAGAGACTGGAAGGTAGGGTTCCAAGGTGTTGCAATGGTAGGGCCCTAGAATCAAAACCCTAGGGGAAGGAGGCTCACTCCGGTGTTTCTTAAGAAAGGCCTCGTGGTCCTTCCTCCTTCTCTAAATACACTTGGCAAAATGACTAGCTTCAAAGAATAAATTTAAGGGAGAAGGTGTTGCAAAAGCAAGGCCTTCAAACCCTAGAAGGTGAAACCCTAGGTGTAGTGTAGCTAGGCCTAGGACGTATCCTCTTTTCAACCTACAACTTCAATGCTAGCTCAGAAAAAAGAAAGAAAAGTGTAGCAATGGCTAGGCTATATCTTATTTTTTCAATGGCTAAAAATTATTTCTCAGCATGGGGACATATAGCAATGACCTACTTGTGTGCTTGCTACCTAGGGTTCTAAAATCAGCAATTTATAAGCAAATGCAAGAATACTAACCTACAACCATTCAATCAAAAAAATTTGCAGGAAAAACACTTACATATCATGAAGAAAAGCACATGCAAACCCTAGTTGTAAACCTTCCATGAGAGAAATGCCATAAAATGCCAAGAGAAATCCTCCTCCAAGAGTAGCGCCTCACTTAAAACACCAAAAATACCCAAGATAGGGCACAAGTATTGAGATCTCACAAGAGAGTGAGTTGTGTTATTTAAATGAGGGAAAAACATCCTCAATATATATCAATCCATGACCTTTCAATTAAAAAATAGGTCATTAAAATAGCCGACAAGGATGACTACAAAATTTACACTGCTTTTACATTAACTGCTAGATAAATGACATAAAATGAGCAAAAGGTGGGATGCCAAGCCCTTCTAAGGGAGACGTTGGCCCTTTTTGGGCATATCCAACATCCAGAAGTCAGACGTTAGCCCTTCTAGGGCTCCTCCAAGATGCCACACATGCCAATAACCTCATCACACTGCCACACGCTCAAGATAATGTCCAGCTCTCCTAGGTGATGTCATGTCCATCAAGGGGCAAACGTTCTATCTGAAGTGGGTGATCCCCCCTAGGCCAGGCTCAGCCAAAGTGTCCTAGGTGGAACGTCCTTCTTTCTTCATGTGCAAAATCTCATCACAACATTGTCCTGTCTCTACCATCCCAACAACCATCTGATGGGCTCTTCAGCCCCATGAAGGTCCGAGCTAATCATCTCCCCATGTGTATCGGTCCACTGGTGCCTGTCCGTCAGGCATGGTCCTGCACATCAAAAACTTCGCCCTCCATGGGCTCATCAGTCCTCAGGATCATAACAATGTCAATCATATTTCATCATTAAATTCATCAAATACATGCACAAGACCCCTAGCATATCCTCTAATAGCTCAAAGATATTACACTGATCTACCATACAAAGATGAAGAAATAGACAGAATAACCTATTGGGCCAGTATCCATAAGAAGAAGAAAATTTCCGAAGAAGATTATTCAAGCCATGTACATGAAGTGATATGGTCTAAGGAAGTCCAGTCATAATGAAGACCAGGGGTAGGTATTGTCCATGGGTGCCTTTGTAGGAGGCGAGTTGTACCTGTCATGGATGTATTTTTTTCCAAGCCCCTTTATTTCCTTTATTCTTTTCTTATTTATTACTTTTTCTTTCTTTTTACTTCAAGGTATGACCAGAGGACACTGCCTTGGCATGGTGACCAGAGATGACAGTGTTACCCACTAGTATTTTCGTAGAAATGATAAGGTTGGCTCGTGATGAGACCCCCTTTCCCTTGGTCATGCAACCAAAGGTCATTGCCCTAGCGTGGTAACCAGATAATGGAAATGTCATACCGCTAGATACATATGAACATAATGGGCCGGCTCGTGATGAGACCTCCCATCCTCTTGGACAGGTCTTGTTTTATCATTTTTCTTTGGGTCCCTTTTGTTTCTTATCGAGAGGCCTTTTATTTCCTTCTCGGGGATCCCTGGGCGAGGCATCTCTAGGTTTTATTCCCTATGGATTTTATCTTTTACCAGCTGCTTTTACCCCCTGGGACTTTAGCCCCTTCTTCCCACAGGACAAAGTGTAACCCCTCAAAGGTCATCCTAATGCCCGGACTAGGGGAATGGGATATATGAATGGGAGATAACATGTAAAATGATAATATGGTGGGAGCGGATGATGGCTCTTCAAATCCCCCCTGGTGGCTAACCAAAACCTATCGATACAAGCTTGTTAGGGCACCCCGTTAATCCCCCCAACAATGTTCAAGTGGGTTAGTGTAAGATCCAAGCAGTTGTCAGAAATGTAAGGAACCTGATGCATATATAATAAAGTTATAATGATCAAACATGACACATACCATGATACCTGGACCAATTACCTCATGGAGAAAGAGTCTTTTCTGATGCAAGTCCAAGCCGATGGTTATGGATGCTACTGCTGCTGATAGGACAAATCTGGCGAAGAAGAAGAAGGATGGGCCCTCCAGGGCCATCATCAGGTCAATCTTTCTCTCGGTACTCCATGTCTAGGACCTGTGGGCCTCGAGACATGATCTCCTAGTTATCCCTAGAAATCGGGGATAACAAACCCGACAACATGTAACTTGTCAATTTCATCTTTGATAGCCACAGCTTTGGATCAGTGAAGGGGGGATTTCTTTTGACGAACTGGGGAGACATCTGGCCAAGTGTCAATTCGATGTTTAACTATAGACGGATCGAGGCCAAGAATCTCCATATATGACCAGGAAAAAATATTTTGGTATTCCTGAAAGAGAGCTTTGTAAGCAATGAGTTCTTTAGGGGAGCATGCGGAGCCAATGGTGATTTCTTGTATGATTCTCGGTTTAGTGGAAATGTCAATTTTAATGGTGGGGGAGATGTTTTCCATGTTGCCTTCTTCAAAAGAATCTTGGGTGGGGATAGGGTTGTTGAACAAGTCTATATGCCCTGAAGGAATAAAATCCTTGATTTCAATTGCGCACATGGAGGCTTGGATAGGAGGGTGAAAGGCCTCCTATGTTAAGCTCTAATATTGGCTCATTACCCCTTAATTGGGGCATATTATATTAGTAATGTTATTTTATTTATGTCAGCTTTAGGCCATTAGTTGTAATTATACCTCCTAGTCTCCTATATATACTAAGGAGACATTTTCATTTTGAATCATCT